>OVBA01002183.1:0-18369 GCA_900406435.1 Lepidium aucheri | reverse complement strand
ATTCCCTTTTTAGGGTGGATTAAGGCTCCTATTTATAACCCTTAGGGTAACCTAACCCTAACCATAATTTCTTTAGTTGGACCGGGTTCAAACCCATTCAAAATAACCCAAGGTCCAAGCCACCCGTTTGGACACATACCTAACTCTTGTCCGAACATGGGCACCTTTTGTCCTAACGCCGACCAGACTTGTCCAAACACAGACCAAATTTGTCTTAAACCTTAAACCTTGTCCAAAACTAGACATAACATGTCCGAACCTCCTAGGTTCATGTCCGAACTTGGACCAATCATGTCCGAATGACCGTGCGGTCCGATCTGGACCATGTTGTGCGAACAACTAGGTTCTTTCCAAATCCTAGGTTCTTGTCCTAAATTCCGTTCTTAGCTTATTTTTCATGGTTTTATCTGTTTTTAATCATTCTTTAGGCTTCCAATGTCTTTCCTTGGCCAGATTCACCAAATGGCCATGTTCGATTTGCTCGTACGTACCGCATCCATGTACCACACCTAGTGCGTTCTTGGGTCGACCAAACGTGGGTATTACATGTATCCTCCTTTGAAAATTGCTTATGCTCCTCTTTTGGTGCATTCTAAGGGTAATCGTCGATTGTGTCCTTACCAATTTCGTTGGTCCCTTCACTAGGGCTAGAACTTGTTTCCATATCCATGAGCTGGGTTTCATCACTCTCTTCCTATTAAGAGTGACACTCCTCAATGGTGTTCCAACTCAAGTACTTTTGAACTTTCTTCTCAATAGCACAAGGTAAAGTGAAACTATTCAAATCTCCAATACTAGTCAGCGTGGATGTAGTGATTATGAAGCTACCTTCATGACAATCCATCAACATCCCTCAGCTATTTTCTTCTTGTGAGAGGTCATATCCTTCGAGTCTCGTTCCAAAGCAACCTCAATGGCATCAATCTTGCTTAAAGTATTCTTGTAATTCCTCTCTTATCCTTCCAAAACCAACTTCAGCAAGTTAACAATTTCTTCTTTTTTAGAGATTAGGGAAGAGTAAGCTTCTTCATGTTCATACTCCATGTCCGGAGATTGACATCTCTCACCATATCCATATTGGTTTCCTTGAGAAAAATTTCTATATGGAAGTCCTTCTTGATAATTGGGTGTGCTTTCAAACCCGTGATAGCTAGTGGGGTCTCAAACCATCTCTCTCTTGGGTTTTATAATGAGACTTCCTCATGGAGGTTAAATTTGAAACCAAGCTTTCTCCCTTGTGATTGTACCTTCAAGAAGAACAAACACTTGAAAGAGAGTTAGTAACCAATCCAAAAGAAACAAAAGAAAAGGTTATAGTCTTCAATCTAACTCAAATCTAATGGCTAGTTGCATAGATTATTCCTGGAAATGGCGCCAAATTGATGTTACGTTTTTACAAAAAACCAATTAATTACAACAAACGCAAACAACTATTATTGAAAGCATTTGAGGCTCGAATCCACAGAGAATCTAGAATTAACACACTAGAGTTGCAAGAATTTGGACTTAATATATAGCAACAGTTGAGGTAATTGAAGTAAAGACTACGAAAACTTAAACAAAGTAAACTAATCCAAAAAATATCAACCAAACAAAGACCAAAGCAAACTCAACTAAAATTAATGACTAGCAAACTAAAAAAAAGACAAAGCACAAACTAGCAATAGGTTTTTGGCAATTGATCAAAGGAGAATCATAATCGAATCAATGATGTTCAAAGAATCATTAAGAACCCTTATAGGGCATGAGACACAACAACATATCATCCCACTCTCATTGCAATGAACTCTTTCCTAGTTAATCAATCAAACTAACTCTTGATTCCGGTTCCAAGACTAACAAGCATTACAAACAAGCTCACTAAGACCACGAATCACCCTAAATTCATCTCTTAATGGGTAGGAAAGAAAAGCTCACAAAAAAATCATTTGGTAATTTAATCGAACAACTCGCTGGCGGTAAATTTACTTCTAAATTGTTGATCAAGTTAAATTAAGCATTGAGATCACTCTAAGTGAAGGAACCAATTGATCTAAAAACTTAAACCCACGATTCAACTATCAAGTCTCAAAATCTACCTAACCATCAACATATCACTTCACTACTCAAACACCAAAGACATGAAACAAAACCAGAAAATGATCGTAAACAAAAGCAATAACATAGTGAAAGGAAGATAAGAGAAAGGATTAAGAAATCTCAATAGATGAGAGAGGATGATCAAAAGATCATCATCCCCAAAAGGGTCTCCAACTATTCTCCCTCTCTCTCTCAAGTGGTTGCTCAAAGGAATGAAAAAAGATTAAAAGATTGTCTCAAAATAGTCTAAATATTTGAGTTTTAATCTGTATAAAAGGAACCAGGTAAACCCAAGACCAACCGGATAAAATAACTCAAAATAAACATGTGTGTTGTTGAAGACGAGCTGATGGAGTCCACCTGGAGGTCGACCCTTTGCACATCCAGAAGTGGTGATCCATGGTTTGTCAAATCATGCTCTCAAAGTCGAGCTAGTGGTCGAGTTATGCATAATCCAAAAGGATATTCGTGTCTTTCATTCATCGGGCTTAAAGGGTCGACCTAGAGGTCGTCCTTTTGATCATCCAGAGTGAGTCCATGCATCCTTGACATGTCGAGGTGGTTGAGTTGAGCTAGGGGTCGATGATCCTTGCACCCAAGAGTTTCAATGTAATCTTCGCGGCATAATGACCTATGTTGAGTAAATTCATTGTATCTTTCTAATCACTTGTACAAATGCCTTCAAACCACCACCAGATGAAAGCTGTCTTTTGTGGCTATCTATGTCCAAATTTCAGCCAATTCGTTCGTGGGAAGGCCTTTAACGACCAGCATCTTCAAACATGTAGTAGTAGATCTTCACCAAAGGCATTGCTGCAACCAAAGTGGTCAAGGTTATCAACAACCAACTTTCCTTGTTTGTTTGATGTATTTCACTTCATATTCATGCTTGTCTATGCATCCACGAGTCTCCAATCCTCCAGACATATTTCTAAATCACCTAAAATGACTATAATGCATGAGATGCAAAATGCTATCTAAAATGAGTTCAAATGCAACTATATGAATGAGAATGATGCAAAACTTCAATGAAAACTAGCATAATATTCACATATATCAGCCCACCGGTCAAGCCACTATTATTCGCGCCCATGCTACAAAATCTATTGGCACAACTAGAAGCAGAAGAGCAGAGAAAAAATGAGTGTTTCAATGGAAACAAAGCAAGAACCGTGTTTAATGGAACCGGTCACTTACTTGTGCAAGGAAACAAGCATCTTGTGGAAGTACTCGCCAGTGTAGAGAGGAACTATTCGGCAAAACCCTGAATCCGCAGCTGACCAATGAAATAAGACAAGGTCATGCTCCTACACCACATGCTCTCATACTGCAACTCGTACTGGCAATGCTAGAAGCATCAACCGTCTTGGGAATGATGGACGAGATGCGATCACAATTCCATTAAGCAATCACCTCAACACCAGAAATTAGACGAATCCTGGCTCAAGCTCAAAACTCACAATTCTCACAAAAGTTAAGAAGGGTCTATGTGAATCATGGAGCAAGACTCCGCTACCCCTCATACGATAGAACAACAAACCCGCTGGAATTCTTGAGTGCCTTTAACATCATGATGGGCAGAATTAACTAACACCCGGACAAGGAGGACGCAGCGTATTGTTAATTTTTTGCTGAAAATTTAATCAGAGACGCATTGGTGTGGTTCACAAAACTCCCAGTTGGGTCAATAGAGAGCTTTAGTCAACTAATTGAGTTGTTCATGAAGCAGTATACTCCTCAACTATGATACTTCTGTGGCAGAACTACGCTCCTTAAGGCAGGGACATGATGAATATTTGAAGTCATACCTTAGTTGCTTCAGGAAAATCATGACTAAGGCAAAAGTAAGTGATGACAAAGCTATCGAAGCCCTTGCAAACTGGGATGGTCAGAGACAAAACACTAAAGTACGACCTTTTGATGAATCAAACAACAACGGTATGTGACACTTTGTGTAGATCGGCTAGGCATACCGAGAACATCAAGGAACTGCATATCCTGGCTAAAGCGCAAAAGGCACCAATGGTTTCAGAGGTTAAAGGATCTAAACAAGAATATAAGGTGCCGAGAAAGCATTACAACAGAGGAAAATAGCACATGTCTGGAGCCTTTCAAGTCGGAGAAACAACAAGTCTAGCTAAGAAACAATGGGACAAAACGTGGAACAATACCTATAACCAGAGTGAGTATTGCGCCTTCCTCAACCGAGTTGGACATCCAAAATTGAAGTACAAACAACTGCAAGAACTCCTCGCCAAGAAATTCAGCAAAAGGAAAATGAATGTATTCGAGGAGGAGACACGACTATTCTGAATGCAAAAGCGGAAAGAAGCAGAACTGTGAGATGCAGCAAACAAATCAGGAAGACGACATAACTAACAAACCAAAGCGAGTGAGAAACAAAATCAAATTCCCCGAGTTAGGACCAGCAAGAGCTTACTTAAACATCATCATGGAAGAGGTACAATCGTGTAACAAGACTATGCGGTCAAACAAAAATTATGAGCAGAAAGTCGTAGCTGCGGTTAATCCTAAAACCTCATTTCTAGGAAAATATTTAAAGTCAATTGATGCATAAATAGTCTTCACCTCAGAGGACATGGAATAAATAAGTTTCGCTCAAAATGAACCTCTCATCGTGAAATCTGAGTTGCTAATTAGGATGTTTTCCAGATACTTGTGATTACACGAAGTTTAGTAAACCTGATCTTCAAGGAAACACTTGATAAGATGGAACTCCTAGACGTTAAGATCAAACCGGTAGATAGAAATTTGACCGCCTTTAATGGGAGTTACAACGTCATTCTCGGAACCCCATGGATCCACATGATGAAAGTCATTCCTTTGAGCTATCATCAATGTGTAAGAATTTCGACGGACATTAGTGTCTACACACTACGAGGCAATCAGAAGATATCACATACATGGTTCATTGCCGAGTTTAAACTACGCAACTAGTCTCGCATAATAACAACATCTATCAGCAGCAAAGCCATTACAGAACCTTTTGCACCCATGAAGCAAGACCGATCAACAGTAGAACTTGTAAACATTGACTTGACAGATTCGGCAAAGTGTGTCAGCATTGGTTTAAACTTGGATAAGGGTATCCGAGAAAATTTAATTCATGTTTTTGAAGAAAATGCCAAGACCTTCGCATGGTCTGCAAAAGATATGCCAGGGATTGATCCAAAAATAACGAGTTATAAACTAAATGTCGACCAAACGTACAAGTCAATCAAGAAAAAGAGCCGGAAACTAGGTCTCCAATGGACAAAGGTAGTAATCAGCAAAGTCAAAAAACTGACTAATGGTGGATCTATTGTCGAGGTCCAGTATTCTGAGTGGCTGACCAATCAGGTTATAGTTCCGAAGAAGAACAGTAAATGGAGGGTCTGTGTTGATTTTATTGACTTGAACAAAGCTTGCCTAAATGATAGCTACCGTATACCAATCATCCACCAAATTGTTGAAACAACAGCTGGTAATGAACTTCTCTAGTTCATGGATGCATTCTCGGGGTATAATCAAATAAGTATGCACTCAAAAGATAGAGAAAATACCTCGTTTATAACTGAGAAAAGAACGTGTTGTTACAAAGTCATGCTGATTGTGTTGAAGAATGTAGGTGCAACATACCAACGACTTGTCAACAAAATGTTTTCTTATCATTTCAGCCAGACAATGGAAGTCTACATTAACGATATGCTGGTTGAGTGAAGAAAGGTCGAAGACCATTTGGATCATCTAGCACAATGCTTAATGAATATTAGATGAAACTCAACCTGGCAAAATGCACTTTCGGAGTAACGTTAGGCCAATTTCTTCGCTACATAGTTTCACAAAGAAAAATTGAGGCAACTCCAAAACAGATCAAGGCAATTGAGGAATTGCCTTCACCAAAGAACAAATGAGAAGTCCAAAGGCCTATATGATGAATTGCCGCGTTGAATAAATTTATCTCTCAATCAACCAACAAATGCCTTCCCATCTATCAACTTCTGCAGGGAAATAAAAACTTCAAGTGGGATAAAAAATGTGAAAAATACTTTCTCCGAGTTGAAGAAGTACTTATCAACTCTGCCAATCCTAGCTAAATGCAAAAAGGGTGAACCACTGTACTTGTATATTACGGTCTCGGTATTAGCAGTGAGTAGTGTCTTAGTTAGAGAAGACCGAGGAGTTCAGCATCCAATCTTCCACATCAACAAATCCTTAGATGGAGCATAATACTAATATCATCTACTAAGAAATTAGCCTTAGCAGTTGTCATATCGACAAAAAAAATTAAGACCATACTTTTAGTCTAATACGATCATCGTTATTACCAACCACCCATTGCGAATGATTTTGCACAGCCCGAACAACTAAGGAAAATTAGCTAAATGGGAGATTGAACTCATTGAGTACGATATCGAATACAAATGAAGAACCTACGCAAAATGACAAGTATTGGAAAATTTTCTGATTGAGCTTGCTCCTGAGTTAGAATCGATGGAATTGGACGAGACTTTGTAAACTTGGAAACATTTCATCGATGGGTCATCCTCTCAGCATGGATCTAGAGTCGGAATTTTTTTTAGAAAGTCCAACTGGAGAAATATTGGAACAATCATTCCCTCTAGCTTTTCCAACATCTAACAACAAAGCTAAGTACGAAGCTTTGATTTTCAGAATCTGACTTGCAAAGGAAATCCGTTCAATTCAGATTGAGTGTTACCACGACTCAAATCTGGTAGTCAAACAAGTTAATGGTAGCTATGATACAAAAAAGGATCGGATGTGGGCCTATTTGAGAGTTGTCAAGGACCTATCTAAAAAGCTAAAGTTCAAGATCAACATAATTCCCCGAGCAGAGAATACATCAGCCGATGCATTAGTAGCTTTAGCATCAACAATCGACCCAGTTCAAAGAGGGATAATACCAGTAGAAAGTATTGACAAACCACGCATTCAACTGCCAAAAGAAGATTTTACAGTCATCTCGACAATCATTGATATGTAGAAGAATCTGACACAACAATCCCCGATCCCGACCCTCCCATTGAGAAAGTCATTGACTGGAGAAACAAAATCCTACCTTACATCTTGGATGGTGAATCCCGGACGGTAGATGGATGGCAAGGAGATTAAAAGAAAAATGCGCTTACTACGTCCAACTCACTGGCAAGCTATACCGCCAAAGCACGAATGGCACTTTGCACACTTGCATTCATGGTGACAAGACAAGACTGGTTACGACAGAGACACATGAAGGAGCCAGTGGAAACCATTTGGTCGGACGATCCTTGGTGCAGAAAATTTAGATTCTAGGATACTATTGGCCTACAATGGCAAAGGATTGTGAACAGTACGCGAAAAAATGTTAAAGGTGAAAACAGCATGGACCATTAATCAATGCTCTGACCGAGGAGTTCACATCATACATAATACACTACCCGTTGATGCGCTAGGCAATGAACATAGTCGGGCCTCTACATTCTTTTTGGTAAAAAAACTTTCATGCTTGTCATGACCGACTAATTTTCCAAGTGGGTTAAAGAAGAAACTTACTCTCAGACCAAGGACAAAGATGTTGTCAAGTTCATCTAAAAGAATATTATTTGTCGTCACTGGTTACCTTACAAAATATTCAAGGATATTGATCTCATTTTATTATGGAAAAATTTACAAAATTTTGTGCCTAGTTGAACATACGAGTCAACAAATTAACTCCGTGAGACCCACAAGCAAACGGACAAGCTGAAGCTACCAACAAGCAGATTTTAGATAGACCACGGAATGGAAGCTATAGCTCTCGTAGAATCAAGGGTGCCGATGTTACGAAGGATGCATTCCCTAGAAAACGAAGACCCAAACAACGATTTGATGGAAACCTACCTAGACGAGTTGGAAGAAATATGAGACGACGCATTGCTCATGTACAAAATTATCAGCAGCAAGCCGCAAAATATTACAATAGAAAGATACTAAGTTAGCATTTTATGGAAGGGGACCTCGTGCTCTAAAAAAGTATTCGAGAACATAGATGAGCTCAACGCAGGAAAACTTGACGCCAATTGGGAGGGGCCATACATAATTTTCAAAGTCATGAAACCCAGAGTACACGAGCTCACAACAATGAAAGGAGAAATGATTCCATGAAGCTGGAATTCCATCATCTTGAAGTGTTATTACTACTGAAGTTGCGCCATCTCAACACATTTGGCATCATGCCTTGATGCCTATCTAAATTCTTAACTATGTAATCCGAACTACGTTTTGGTTTGAGCCATGTTGGGTACGTCGGTAGCCTTTGGGTGCACCAAAAACTTAATATAATTATCATAATATCGCCAATTTGGAAAAAGACAAAATATCTATACATATTTCATTTAGGCCGACATCCTACTCTTTAAGTCGAGTCTTTAAATCTTGCCAAGTTTGAATCCTCACAAAACTTTCAACAAGACTTGAAATATATTGAGAAGGCCGACACCCTACTCTCTAAGACGAATCTTAAAATCTCGCAAAGTTTGAAACCTCACAAAACTTTCATCGAGTCTTAAAACCTCTCAAAAAGGCCGAGACCCTACTTTCTAAGCCGAATCTTAAAATATCGCCGAGTTTGAAACCTTGCAAAATGTTCATCGAGTGTTTATACCTTTCAAAAAGGCGAGATTCTACTCTCTAAGCGGAGTCTGAAAATCTCACCGAGTCTTAAGATCTTGCTTGTATTATGCCGAGTATGAAAACCTCGCACAACCTAAGATGAGTCTTAAAATCTCACTGATTCTTAAAATCTCGCTTGTATTAAGTCAAGTCTTAAAACATCGCACAACCTATCCGAGTCTCAAAATCTCATCGAGTCCTAAAATCTCGCTCGTACTAAGCCGAGTCTTAAAATCTCACCAAGGATAACTCGTAAAAAAGAGCTTATGAGATTAACTCTCACTAAGGGCCAAAACAGCGGGGGTTTTCCTCAAACTCTGAGATTTAATTCCAAACTAATCTAAAGATGAGAGCAAGCTCTCACAATACGAGATCTAACTCTCACACTTACACCAAGATCAAGTTTTCAACAAATAATAGATCCAATTCTTACACTTAAACCGAGACCAAGTTCTCGGCAATACAAGATCTAATTCTCATAATTAAGCCAATACAGAGCTCTTCTGATCCTGAAATCTGATTCTCACCATAAAATAGGAATCTAATATTCATTTATCATTTGAAACCAAGTTTGGGTTCAAATTTTAAATTGTATATGAATCGAATAACAAGGAAAAAAGCATATTCATCTTATATTCATTTTGCAGGAAAAAGCTTTTTACAAGATCCCAGAAAACGGGACCGAATCTGATTAAAATACAAAAAAAACAAAGAAGATATCCAAACAGACGGACTAAGTAAAAAAGAGAGAGAAGAGCCGCTGCTCTAGCAATGCTCGAAGGCTCGCCAATCTCAAAAATTGGGATGACCAAGTCATCAGGAAGCAGCGCCATTAGAGTAACTTCAATCTCAAAAATGTTCACCCTAGTCTCTTTGTTAATGGGACTCATATTTTCCCTGTTCAGAGTGGGCCAGTAAGTGACCAACATTTATGGGCAGAAGAGCATTTGAGTTAAGAAAAGTAAAAACTGTGTGGTCGTGAAAAAGGACAGGTTGAAAAGGAGAAGATAAGTCGCGAGGGTAAAAAAAAAAGAGTTCGATGTCAGAAAGTATGTACTTGGCTGCGAAAAGGTACAATCTCTACGGGTAAATGGAAATTATGAAGAACAGTGAAAACCGGAAGAGTAGGTGAGAAGGAATTATAAATTATCGGTTTGGAAGTTACGAGTTTCTGAGAAAAATTGGTACAACGCCTGGGAATTGGCCTCAAATGTCAAACATTTAAGACATGGACTAGTAAAAATAGTACGGAATAATAGGGAAATCGTATAGATGGTGAGGCTAGGGTTGCGAATTATGAAAGAGGGAATCAGATTGTGTGAGAAATTTTATTTGCAGGGAAAAGGTCATCGTAAGGAAGTAAGAGTGGACATGTAGTTAAGTCAAGGACATGGATATTGAGGATGACGAGGGCAAAGTTGCAGAAACAGGGAAGGTAATCCGAGTAGACTCTCAATTAAATATATTTAGCAATACAAGTTTAAAAGTATGGTATTAATTAGAAGAACCAAAACTAATGTGAATTCATTATATGGGAGATAAGGGTGCATGTCCATGTCTTTATAATGCATTGTCATTACAATGAATATATCCATATGAAAAATGACATCGGACACGAAGAGACGTATGTCCATGTCTAATTGGTATATAACTATCTATGTCCATATATATGTAGAACTTGTTTCGTTAAATGAATATGTCCATAATAACAATGAAATTGTAAATTATAGAAATATATGTCCATGTCCATGTCCATGTCGATATATATGGTCATTGGCCGTGTTCTAGTTTTCGTAATTCATTGTCATTAGAATGAAATGTCCATGAGAACTGTGCCACTGAACATGTCAATAGCACAAAATTGAATAATATGTCCATGTCCAATGATATAAAATAAAATATGTCCATGTCGATATGGTTAAATGTCATGGCAATAAGTATGTCTATACGAATATGACATTGAAAATGAATATCTGTGACATATGTCCTTGTCCTGTAGTGTAAAATTGAACATTTCTATGTCTTGTAATATGAAAATAAACATGTCAATGTCGATATGAGTAAATATCATGGCAATAAATGTGTCCATACGAAAATGACACCGAAAATGAAATATATGACATACATGATATATGTCCATGTCCATTAATATGGACATGAGACATGTCCATCTCGAGTAATATGAAATTGAATATCTCTATATCTATTTTTTTAAATGTCATGTCCAGCTATATTGAAACGCAACTATACATATGTCCATGTTCACATATATTAATATGGTACATATGTCCTTGTCATATCAATAGATTTGACAATGATTACACATATATTTCACATGTACACTGTCAAATTTCATTGAATAAGTCTATATGAACAATGAGACTTAATTCTTTGTCAATATAAAAAGCGCTATTATTAGAATACATTTTTCATAAAGAAATATGTAACAAGTTATTAGGAAACCGATGAATATTATGTCCATGTCTTTGATTGCAAGGACTTGTTACATATTTAGCCAGTTAGCTTTTGACAATGGCAATGAAATTAAGCTAAACTGAAGCAAAAAGGTGAGACAACCTCGAAAACAATGAACGGGCAGGTGAAAACTCACCAAGTTGCACAGAGAGAAAAATGGTGCCAGGACATTTTTAATAATTTTGAATAGTGCCAGAACATTTTTAATTATTTCTTTTGAAAACAGAGTATTTTTGATAATTTTCTTATTTTATTATGGTGATTCTGTTGAACTAAATATTTCTCATCAATGTCATAAGTATAAATAACAATAGGATTTCTAACGTTATGAGGGCCATCAGACCAGATTAGATCTGCATACGAGGCAATTATGGATTAAGATTGCTGTCTAAAACAGTCACCATGAAAGACTTCTTCTCTTCACCGACTTCATAGACAGGAAACTTGGCTAGATCTTAGTGTTGAGCAATAACATTTTTTTGTCTAAGTTCCTTTAAAATATCCGTCTCAAATTTTGACAGATATTTGTATCAGAAATCAGTCTAAAGCCTGATAAAAATTTGCAAGATTTTAATTTTCGACAATCTAAAATTGATAGAAAAAGTCAAAAACTCCATCATAATTTTTTTTCTGATTAATTTTCTGACCAATTTTTAATCATAAATTATTTAGTTTGTTGTTTTAGTAAGCTAGACTAAAAGTCTACAACCAGTAGTACTATTGAACTTTTTTAAAGAAACAGGGATACCAATATTTTCTTCCAATTGAGTGGGGCCTAAGGCAAGTATCAAGGGTAAGAAGACCCTTACTATAGGTATAGTGGCTCCATTTCTAGAGAACTATTGTTGCAAAGACGGTTTTACATTACAAAATTTATCCATTTTTGCTTATACTCTGTTAATAAGAGCAAAGTCAGGACCACCCAATATTAATACTACTACAAGAAAAATGGGTTTTCTTTGCGTCAGTGTTATAAGATACGATATTGGTTTTATAAATGCTCTATTATCACATATTAGAACAGGTCTGACACTTTATAGCAGTTTTTGACAATGATGTCGTATCTTACTATTTTATTTCCCAATTTCATATGCATTCATCATCATATATTTTATAATATCATTTGTTTTTTTTATTAAATAAGTTTATGACAGCATTTTGCGATAGTTATTTATAATTTTAAAATAGCATGTATATAGAATGTAATTGTCTGTGAATATATTTTTATATAAATTTTGAATAAAAAATAATACACGATTTTTAGATTAATTATCACAATTTATGTTCAACATACTACAACATAGTCTTGGGATTAAAAACCGAACTAATTTGTCCAAACCAAAACAAACCGAGAATTGGACAAATCAATTTGGTTATTTAAATTGAATTTAGTTTAATTAGCAAGACACATAATGAAGGTTCAGTTATGTCAATTGGATGGTTAGGTCGGGTTAACCGAATAGGTAACCGTTAACCAAAATTAAAATTGGATAATACCAAATTCTAAACCTAATTTTGCCTAAACTCTGAACGCTTCTTTCTCTCCTCTATTACTAGACACCATCAATCTTCTCTTCCCCTCTTCCTCTCTTCTTCTTCGATTGATTTTCTTCTTCTTCTATTTCGATTTTTGCTTCTTCGTTCTTGATTATCTTCACTCCAAATCCAAATCTGTGGGTCGAAGATGTGGTAAATTTTTTTTAAGTATAAGATGGTCTTTGGGTGGCACAGTGGTGATCTCAGCTGACCGGCAGTTGGAAGACAAAGTTCCACTGTGGTAAACCTGAGGTAACGACAGCTAAGATTCAAAGTTATTTCCTAGGGTTTTCTATTCTTCGGACTTCTTGTTGGTCCATGTTTTTTTCTTTTGCTTATAACCCAAGTGTTTATTGGGCCTTTTAGGCACAAAGTCAATAAACTATTTGTGGGTTTTTTCTCAGTTTGAAGTACAGTTTGTGAGCTTTTAAATAAAAGGCCCAAATATTAGGTTTATCTGGAATAATTTTTTTTCTGAAGTACTTATTAACCGAACTGACCCAATTAACAATTAAGTTCAATTATTTTTTATACAATTTAAAAATCCTATAAATACCCGATATCCAAATTATCTGATCCAACCCTGACCAAACTACCCGAAATCGCAGGCCTACCACAACATACCAAAAATACCGATACATATAGTATTACAAGTCAAGTCTGACATTAATATAATTTTATCATTAGGTCCAGCCATAATGGTTTCTATTACATCGGCTTTGCATTCAATTTCAGAATTTTGTCTTCACACTCGTATACTATCAACCTTTGAAACATCTATCTAGTCTTTTGCTTGCATTGCGATTAAGGGATGAAATATACCTTCTCAGCGATTAGTTAATGCACTTCTGTTTTGGACCTTTGCTGCTACTAGTGTTGTTACTCCCACTCTAATGGTTAAAAGTATAAGTTAATTTCTGAATACCCAAACTAACCAAGTAAATTACCTAAATGAAATTAACAAACAAGTTACATAAATTTACCTGGAGTGGTGATTACTTTTCACTAATTAATTCATCTATTGTAGGTGATTCAGGTAGTTGTGTCCTATTCATAGGCCAGGAAATTATCTCATGTACCGCATCACCCCATCAATGATATTGTAGGCCTATGTCTCCATAAATAAGCATCGGGTTCAACAACCTTTAGAACTGTAGTATTCTGTCCCAGTGGAATATCGTTGACTAATTCCTTAGGATTCGTTGACAGCAAAACACCATCATCAATCAATTCCTCATCCACATTCCAATAATAAAATATTTGAACTCCTTTTATTGATGCATGAGGCTAAAGAAACATACAATCTACTTCAGTAATATAATCCAAATAAATTTAAGAGGATTACAAATAAAGGTTTAAATTACCTCGGATCTGATAGTGTTATGATGTTGGTGTAAGGTAATAACATCATCTAAGATTATCTTTTTAGTCAGCCATACCATTTTACTACCAACAGCTTCATGAAGCGAGCCAATGGCTGGAGTAGGTCTCCACACAGCTGATTCTGGGATTAACACTAGCTTCACAATAATACCAGCTGCATTAGGACTTATTGAAATGCAATCAATCTTATATATTGGATTAGTAGAGTAGAATTCTCCTTCCCCTGATAAAAACATCATCACATGCATACCAGTCCAGTATTTGGCACCTAATTCATCCTTTGCTAAGATCACTTAAATCATACTTAGAAACATATCGTTCTGTCTCTACAAAATGGAACAATGGAACAAAACAAATAAGTTCAGCAAATTCCTATTATTGACCATAAAATTTCAAATTGTGCAACAAAAAGAAAAAAAATTATAAAATTACCATTACAAGCTAAATCACTAACCACATTTTGCAATGTTTCCACCTTGCTCAGTAATTCTGCTTGCATAGCTTCAAGTTTATGTACATGTGAGTCTCTAGCTTGCAAAAATGCAAACTTCGTAGCAATAGCCCCTCTTCCTAACCCCCTAAGTCTTGCAGGATTGTCTTTTCCTAGTACTAGACTCACATAATCTTCTCAAATATTATCAGTGGATGTGAAGCACATCTCACTATCAATTGACTTGATTGTTTCCTGAGATCAATGATCATACGCCGTATGTATAAGTAACTTTTAAACAAGCTAAAGAACAATCATTAATAAGAATTGAAATCATTCTTATATTACTTTCAGCAAATTATTCCCTCACGAGTCTTCCATTAGCATGTGTGTCCTTTTATCCATACCTTGCTTCTAGTAACTCTTGTAGGATCCAAACTATTTTTTTTCTAGGAGTTCATACATACACTTTGAATTAATATCACAACAAACAAATTTAATACATAGAAATACTTACCATTTCATGAGTTAGATGGGTCATTCATATATCACCTTAAAAGCATTGTTACTTATGTTTTCACCCAATTGATCGAAGTTGATGTGTAGAGTGGATGTTACTAGGTTTTAGTTGTTGTAGTTTGATATATATATATATATGGATATTTGCTCAGTTTTCATTTATATTGTGCATCATTTATTTTCATTTAGGGATCATGCATCATCATTTTAGTATAGTTTTATACTTTTTTTTGCATTTTAGATTCCTAGGAGTATCGAATCGCATATTTTCTATTTTTTGAGTCTTTCTAGATGATTTTGGAGCTATTGTGGACAGTGGAGACTTGGAGATGGGTGTGGAAGCAAGAGAATGGAGCAAAGATGCATGAAACCAGAACAAAAGCTTACGGACCAACATATCGACCATTTGGTTGATATTTGAAGTCGCTAAAACAAGTACGAAATGAGAAATTGGTTCTGGTTGATAATCTAGGTCGATAAAAGGCTTCCCATGAACATAATTGAATGGATTTCTGATACAAGATAGGTACGAGAGTTAGCTTTCATTTGGTGGTGGCTTGAGAGCATTGAGACTAGCAGTGGCTTCAGAGCCATGAAAGTTAGCTTTCATATGAAGTTTTTACTGAAGATATGCCAGCCTGGACATGAAAAATTCATGAATAGACCAGACTGATGGATCCTCCTCTAGACCAATCGTTCTCACATCCTAAAAAAATGTCGTGACTTCATTAGACCTACCTGACTTGCCAGAACTATCGATATGAAGCATGAAACTGATCGGTCCACCCCTAGACCGATCGGTCTAACCCTATTCCACGGAAAATCCTGTTTTATTTTTACTTGAATTTGATCTGGTTTGATTTAAGTTGTACCAAGACAAGTTTTGGACATATAGAAGTAGGTTTGACCATTTTTGAAGAGAGAGCTTTCATTATTCACTTTGCATACTCTTCTAGAGTTTTGTAAACTAGATGGAGATAGATCTGTACTCTTAGGATATTTGAGAAGATTTTTGAACCCTTTTGAGTTTTATTTCAATTTATTCATGAGTTTCATTTATTTCTTTTGCTTGTTATTTTTTGTTAGGTCTGAGTAGTTTTATAATTAGGTTTAGCATTTTTTAGAGATTTCATGGACTGATTGGTTATATCCAAATATGGACTATTATTCTATGTGTTCTTGATCTATTATTGGTTCGAATGCTTAAGTTAAACTGATCACCTAGCTTATGATCTTAAGTTGTTTAGCACACCAAATGAGTATGTTTAAATTCCTGAAAGAACATAGATGAGCAAATTGTCCTTAGCCAATGAAAGATGATGTTAAGGTAATTTGTGAACTTATCAAACTTAATTGTTAATGCATGTCCAGAATTTTAGGTTCAAACAACATTTTAGAATCCTAGGTTGCTAGATACAATAGTCCACACCATGACAATGGATTTACTATATAGTTGTGTTTTGAGTTCAAGAACTGGTTTAATTGTTACATGAATATTGATTTAGCTTGTAATCCTGACTTCCTGTGAATTGCCCTGAACATGATGCTTTTTTTTGTCAACAACAGTATTAATATTGGGCTACAATGGCCGGCCCATTAGCCAAATTCTTACATAAAACTCGTAGCTGATGGGACTCAATCCCTCGTGGTGCATGAAGTAGACTTACCACCAGCCACTGGAATAAAGGCCACTTGCAACATGATGCTTTTATTTATTTGAATTAACACCGTTTATTTCCATTGTGTTTTATTTATTTAAACCACAAAAACCAGTTTGTTTCTTAGCTATAAAGATTGATATTGTAACTCTTTGTCCTTGTGGATTCTATCCTTTAATACTATTTTGATTGTTCTTCACTTGCAGTAGAATTACAGGTTAAAACTTTGAGTGTATCATAGTTCAACATTGCTTTTTTTATTGCGAACTTTAGAAAAAAGCATAATTTTGAAACCCTCCAAACACAACCCGTCTGACTGAAGACTACATTTTTTGCTAATCTTCTCTTAATTTGAAGCTCCCCTCAAAAACATTGCAAATTTAAACATGAATACATCAAGTGAAATATACATATATTCTTATTCAACCAACAAATAAATGAAATAACCTGAATTTCCTCCCACATTGTGTTTTTTTCCGGTCATCGAGATGTCTCAAATCATCTAGCAGGACTGAAACATGCTCCCTTGCAAGAAGACAATGTCACTGATCCACGACAACCATGGTCACCTAAAACATTAAATTCCACTTCGGCCTTATCTTCCAGATTTTTTGCCATATTGCGCATTCGAGTTAGACCTCTAGTCTTGTATTTTATGTTCTCATAATTTTATGTTGCACTTCAGAAGAGTTGGAAACGCCATCAATATTTTGTAGGATAGGCATATCCTGCCACATGATTTCACACTATGCATCATAATAGACAATAGTGCATAAGACACATTTTTTTCCATGTGCATGACATCAATATTATGTCACACATGCATATCTTGCCACATAATTTAACTATGCATCAAAATAAACAACTCAGAACAAAACCACGTTTTTCTACGAGCATAAATTATTGTCTTCCTCATCTTCTTCAGCTGAATTCACAACAACACCATCTACATTTATTCTTCTTCTCTTACCTTTCTTATATAAAGGCCTTCCAAAATCATTCTTGAACTCCTGAGTTCTTTTAACAGTTCCACCTCCATAGTGTTTTCAAACCACCCTCTTCTCTATCTATAAGGGTGTACAGGCCTTAGTCGCTTTCTATTACCATATATACATGTTTTCGACAAAACTTTAACCATCTGTGAGGTGTATCCTTCTCACGGACATGACACACTTGCTTCCTTTTCACTTTACATTCAACTAATATCCCTAATGCTGGATAGTCAATGATACTCTACAGCAACATAGCTTGAAGAGTGGAATTATCCTTCTTAAATGATTCATATACTTCTATACCTTCATTCCAAAAATCATTCGAGACCTAGAACTCGCGTTACTTTATTCAAGTCCAGTGTGTAACCATGATTTTTACCGTCAATGGCAGAATATAAAATTACCAGCCGGCCAACTATCTTCCTTTTCTCAAGGGAAAAATCTTTACATCTGTAGAACCTATAAACTCGTATGAAAGGTTAAAGCAAAATAAAAACAATAATCAGAATCAAACGATTAAGGTAACAACACAGAGCTGAGACAAGTCTCGTTACCTTAACTCAGTAAACGCCTGTTGTGTACTCGGTTTGATTGTGTTTTTGAGTCCCAGGATAGAACTGTGTGATTAGACCGTTGAGGTACACCC
>OVBA01002182.1:0-36416 GCA_900406435.1 Lepidium aucheri | reverse complement strand
CTACACGTAGATTTATCGCCTGAAATTCCAGATTTTAAAGTATACTACAAAGGATTGGTAACCGAAAATAAAGTCTACTATACTAGGATTTAAAGTCTACTACACGTAGATTTTTCGCCTGAAATTCCAGATTTTAAAGTCTACTACAAAGGATAGTTAATAATTTACAAAGTCTACCTTCTCATAAAAAGTCTATTACACATGACTTAGTTTAGTTTGGTAGACTTTAAATTCTGGGAATCGCTGATGTGACATTTTTTATTAATGACATTTTCGTAATTATTTTTTTCATACAAAAAAGGCTAATATCGTATTTAAAATAAAATATGACACTAGTCTATAAATTATGCCTCATTTTAGTAACTATCAATAATTACAAACTACTTTAGTAAAACCCCATATTTTATGCACCATTTTAATAAATCACCCTTTATTTTTTAGTAACTAGAAAAATATTGGATTTGAAGTCGGTAGTATCCTTAAAACCACGAGCAGAGGCTGAGCAAGTCTTAATAATCATATAAGTGAGAACACAGTTCAAGAGATCAATCACTCGAATCTTATAGTTGTATTAATTTTTTAAAAGAGAAAGTATTCGAATTGTGATCGAGGCGATGATGATGACGTCAAAGAAACATAAGCAATGACGTCATACTTGATATCATAAGACCAAGAACAATGTAGATTTTTTGGCTCAGTTTTCAAAAAAAATAATAATAAAATATTAAAAAAATTTAAGAAACTGTTTCCTAAGACCATATTCAATGCTAGTATCTTAAGTGGGTATCTTAACAATAAAAAAAATAAAATTAATAAAATAAGAGATGAGAGAAGGATTTGAGTATCTTAAATAAGATACTTAAGATACTCTTACAAGAGTATTTTATCTATTTGTCAATTTATTATTGGTCTATTTTTGTATTATATTAAAATAATAATATTTCATTGTTAAGATACTCAATATAAGATACCTAGCATTGTACATGCTCTAAAGCTCTTATATAAGAACCGAATGCAGAGTATGTTCACTGTTTCGCGGACCCCACAACACGTGGCGGTCCGCGATTGATCTGTTTTCAATTTTTTTTAACAAAAAAGAATAATATATTAAACAAAAAAAGAAGCTCCAGCGTTGCTCTTGCTCTAATGCGAGGGATGCGAGGGAGAGAGAGACGCGCGCTATAAAATGCAGGCGCTTCGTCAAGAATCCGTAAGTAATTAAATTATTGAGCTCAGAAGTTGAATCAGATAACAATAACGATGACGGCGACGAACAAGCAAGTGATTTTTGCAGATTACGTGAGTGGTTTCCCTAAACAATCCGATTTCGAAATCACTACAACCATCGTCCAGCTTAGGGTTCCCGAGGGCTCGAACTCAGTTCTCGTCAAGAATCTCTACTTGTCATGCGATCCTTACATGAGGACTCGCATGAACAAACCTGATCCTTCCGCTGCTACTCTTGCTCCATCTTACGCTCCCGGCCAGGTACGAACGGCGAGAATCTAGTTTATTCTCCAATTATGCAAATGATTCTCTGGTGAAATTCAAATTGGATTATAAATTACTGTTTATATTGTTTTTGGTTAGCTTTGCATGTTTTGATTTTCAGTTTATTTCCATCTAAAGAGATTATTATTATTATTATTATATGATCTTCCTTTTGGATATTAAAATATTTCTGAACAGAATGATACTTTATTTTAATAATAGTATACTCGACGGATCAACTTTTTTTTTTTTGACTGTTGCACCATTTTATGTAATTGATAATCTTAAACACAACCAGAAACTAATCGGGATGCTTGGTATTCATATAAAGTAGATCATTGACATTGATAGTTTAGATTGGTGTTCTTGAATACTCTAAGAAAAAATTGTGTCTCTTTGGTTTGGCTTTTTGCTCACTTTGTTGACCGTTAGAATTGTGTGTTATTTTTTGGGTTCAGACAATCTTTGGGTATGGACTTTCCAGAGTGATAGAATCTGGACATCCAGATTACAAGAAAGGCGACTTACTCTGGGGAATAGTTGGATGGGAGGAGTACAGTGTTATAACTCCAATGCCTCAAATGCATTTTAAGATCCAGCATACTGATGTTCCATTATCCTACTACACTGGACTTCTCGGTAAGTTCATCTCGGCCTTGCTCCTGATTTTGTTAGTGAAATATCACTTGGCAATTTCAATAAATAGTTCTTGATACCAAGTATTGCCTTTGGTACAAAGATCATGAAATCGCATGTCATAACCGTTATAGATGTCAAATTTGAAACATAAGAATGGAATTAGTTATGTCGGGTTTTAAAACTCAATTTAGAAGTGTGGACAAGGAGTCTAGACTGTTCAATTAATTGTTCTCTCCTTGATAGGTTTGTCTGGTGCTGACAGGTATGCCTGGCATGACTGCCTACGCTGGGTTTTATGAGATCTGTTCTCCAAAGAAAGGAGAGACAGTTTATGTGTCAGCTGCATCTGGTGCGGTTGGCCAGCTTGTGGGACAACTTGCTTAGATGATGGGCTGTTATATTGTTGGAAGCGCATGAAGCAAAGAATAGGTGAGAAATTCATCGCGATCATTATTCTCTTTTCCCTTATCTTTCTTAGTTTTCCTTTAAGAGAATGACTTGTCCTTTTACTTCTTTTTTTCTGGAGTTGTTAGGTTGATCTCCTCAAGACCAAGTTTGGGTTTGATGATGCATTCAACTACAAGGAAGAACAAGACCTTAGTGCTGCCCTAAAAAGGTTTGGTGACCATCTATAACTGTTAGGTTCGGTTTGAAGAAACAACCACCAATGAAACGCTGCTTTACAACTTTTCTCGAGTCAGAATAAAAAAGAAACTGATTCTATCGTCATTGATAGATATATCTTATCAGCTGATCTTATACTAATCTAAAGAGAGATTCTCTTCTTCTACTTTTTTTTCCAGGTGTTTTCCTAAAGGCATCGACATATACTTTGAGAACGTAGGAGGCAAAATGTTAGACGCAGTTCTCTTAAACATGAACGTGCATGGGCGTATCACTGTCTGCGGAATAATCTCACAGTACAATCTTGAGAACCAAGAAGGTGTACACAACCTATCCAATATAATCTACAAACGCATCCGCATTCAAGGCTTTGCCGTCTTTGATTTCTGTGACAAATACTCAAAATTTTTGGAGTTTGTGCTTCCGTGCATTAAAGAAGGGAAGATAAAATACGTCGAAGATGTAGCTGATGGGCTCGAGAAGGGTCCTGAAGCTCTCATTGGACTCTTCCATGGTAAGAACGTTGGGAAACAAGATGTTGTTGTTGCTCGTGAGTGAGAGAAGATCTAATCGTACAAAAATTGGGTGCTCGAACTCTAGTCTCTAATGTGGGTCGCTTTTCGTTTCATGTATAATAATCAAGGTGAATATGTTAATGTTATAATCAATTTGTATATCATGGCTACGAATTGAATTCTATGTCACTTGTTCAATGTTAACCTAAACCAAAATTAATTAGTGATGAAACTAAACAATAATAGTCCAAGGAAATTATTTTCCCCCACATTATTTGCATCGCACTTAATAGCGCAAGAAATTATGCTTTTGGCTTCATTAGTTTTGCATTGCCACACCAAGCACGTCCGTATGACTTGGTTCCTCCTGTTTTTTTTTCTTTTTTTTTTCTCCCTTAAAGAACTGTTTAAAAATTGTAAATCATTTAAATTGGAAAAAAGACAGATAAATGTATTTCTGAATGTTAGAAGTTATCCAACGTCATTGATTATTTCTTAACCTGACGACAAACACAAAGATTATCTCCTGAACTTGGGGCTTAAATAACCGTTCTAACTGTGAAGCTTTACATATAAAGAGAAGTAGAGAAATACATAAAGACGTTGAGGAAGGAACCAAAAAAACAAACATCTTCTAAGAAAATGGCGACGGTGAGCAACAGGCAAGTCGTGTTACATGATTACGTAACCGGTTTGGTCACTGAATCCAACTTCATGATGACATCCACTAAAGTCGATCTTAGTGTTCCGAAAGGATCTAATTCGGTCCTGGTGAAGAATCTCTACCTGTCTTGCGATCCTTATATGCGCAATCGTATGAGAAAGCCTGATCCCTTCAACTCTGCTACAGCTCATTCGTTCATTCCTGGCAAGGTAAACACAACCATTTTCTATGATCATCGTTTATGAACCTATGCATCTTAAACTCTTCTTAATTATTTAAGCTCGTAAGCATTATTATACTGAAAGATCGTTTTTTCATTTTACTTCCTGTTTGATAACTATTATTGGAAAGAACTTATGATATAGTTGTGTTGTATGCTGCAGCCTATCTCTGGGTTTGGAGTGTGTAAAGTGATAGATTCTGAGCATCCAGGTTACGAAGAAGGTGATTTACTTTGGGGAGTAGTTGAATGGGAAGATTATAGTGTTATTACTCCAATTCCTAATCTTCATTTTAAGATCCACTATAACGATGTTCCCTTATCTTACTACACTGGACTTCTTGGTATTGTTAATTCCCCTTTCTTCTTCTATAGATCTTGTAAAAATCATTTTGGTTTGTGAATCAAAATTAATTGCAAAGTATCATGATAATCTGAAAAAACATCTCTGCTAACGAAGATGTAGACGCAATCATTGTACTTCATTCACTCTACTCTGTTTCCTGACCAGGTATGCCTGGTTTGACTGCATATGTTGGGTTTTATGACATCTGTTCTCCTAAGAAAGGAGAGACTGTGTTTGTGTCGGCTGCATCTGGCGCGATTGGTCAGCTTGTGGGACAATTTGCTAAGATGATGGGTTGTTATGTTGTTGGAAGCGCAGGAAGTCAAGAAAAGGTACATACATATAAGTATAACTACTGGCTTTACTTTGTAATTGTACCTGTAAAATCCTGTTTTTACAATATCGAATCATGATATGTTGAGCTTCTTCAGGTTGATCTCCTCAAGAACAAATTTGGATTCGATGATGCTTTCAACTACAAGGAGGAACACAATCTTATTGTTTCCCTGAAAAGGTAAGTAAAGACGAATAAAGGGAAGATCAATTAAACCGATTAATAGATGAGTTTATCTATTGTTCAGGTGTTTTCCTGAAGGCATTGATATATACTTTGAGAACGTGGGAGGCAAAATGCTGGACGCAGTGATCTTAAACATGAAACCACACGGCCGTATCGCAGCCTGTGGGATGATCTCGCAGTACAATCTGCAGAATCCAGAAGGCGTTTATAGCCTCTCACTCATTACCTACAAACGAATCCGAATTGAAGGGTTTAACAGTTTCGATCACTTCCACAAATACTCAGAATATTTGGAGTTTGTGGTTCCATACTTACGAGAAAAGAAGATAACTTATGTGGAGGATGTTGCTAATGGGCTCGACAGTGCTCCTGCTGCTCTCGTTGGGCTCTTTCACGGTAACAACGTTGGTAAACAACTTGTCCTGGTTGCTCGTGATCTTGACTGAGAAATGAAAGTTGGGAAGCAAATGATGATGCGTCCAAAATTACAAGAGATTGTATTGTATTCTCAGTATGCAGTAATATCATGATATATTACTGATGCTTTTTTACTATATTTCGAATGATCAGTTTAGAAACTACCGCCGAAAAACTATTTGTTTTTCCTTGATAAAATATGGGTTGACAAACTCTAAAACTCTTAACTCTAATTAGGATGTGAAAACAATAGATGTACCATTTAACCATTTCACCAAAATCATTTTGTTGATTTCTGTTATGGTGAGCCCAGCTGATAGACCCAAAATAGAAATCTAAGGACCATCCCAAGACCAAGTTGTATGGTAAATGCTGCTGGCGCATTGCTAAAAGAATAAAGATATCTCCAAAAATTCGGAACGAGATTCAACACTATAATTTAAAAATTAAATTTTGCGTAACCAAAAGAAAAGAGCAAGAAAAGAAGATTCTATAGCCCTAACACGTATGAACCACTATAAAAAGAACAAACAAGGAGTTCATTGGCAATCGAGAAGAAGAACACTTAGACCATCTGCAATGGGAGTCTCTCATGAGAGTTTCTCATCTAAAAAATAGTAATAAAACATTAAATATTAATATTTTATTGAGAGAATTTCTCAAAAAAAGTAAGGGAGTTTCTCATTTGAGAAACTATGAACGAAAGTTTCTATAATAATAAGAAACTCTTACAATACAAAAATATTATATATTATTTTATTATTAATTTTTTTTATGAGATACTCTTACTAGAGAGTCCCATAATAGATACTCTTAGAAACAGTAGCGTGTTTTGTATCAAGATTAGTTCGAATTTTAGCAAAGAAATCTTGATTTGAGTGCTTAATCTTCAATAAACGGATTTTTTCTTTGATTATTTTTTTTGTCAACTTTACTCAATATATCAAGTAGCAATCCAACAAGGAGGAACGTTGTTAACATAAGCTTGATTCCTAAATAATCCTCTAACGCTCCGAGCAAGGGCATCCACTTTGTGATTGAGAGCTCGTGGAATCCAACCCAGAGAACATATCCGGAAGGAGCGATGGAGTCTTGAGAAATCCTTGAGGTAAGGCTGAAAAGCAGGCCATTATGACGTAGCTTCTGTCATCTTGACTAACTCGACGCAATCCACAAAGAACTCCACTTCAGTAAAACCAAAGCCAGGCAACATTGTCATTGCCCAAAGAAGCGCCTCGAATTCGGAGTGTAATGGTGAAAGGCTTCTTCTAATACTCTGGGCCCCCATATTCACTCACCCTTCTTCATACGCAAAACAATACCAACCTAAACCTGTATAAATATCAATCTTTCCAAGAAGCGTCGACCATACATCTGTACCCCGTAAAACTTGAGTTTTCAGTTATAGGTATAAAGAGTGAAGTGATATCAATATTTCTAACTGTATTAGACATTCGCAAATTGCCACTATTTTCCTGTTGGGCTAAAAACCAACCATCAGCTTCAGGTTCTGCTTCACGGAGAAGAATCAAGGGATCTTTTCCATAATTTTTAAAAACTTTGTCATTTCTCGCTTTCCAAAGAAGCCATAAGATCCAGGGGAAGCATCTGTTATTTGCTTGGTTCGGTATACGCCAGAAAAGGTAATCAAAATTTTAAAAAAGTGATCCACATAAAAAAAATTCGGGCTATTTGGAATACTAGATAAAGCCCATGTTTGAATTGCTGGAGGGCATTCAAATAGCATATGATTTATAGTCTCGTCATTTGCTCCACACCTATCGCATCGAGTGTCGCATCTTATACCTCGATGTGCTAAGTTTGTTTTGACCGCCAATTACCCTGATAGAGCTTACCACATGAAATGCTTTAATTTGGGTGGAGCCTCAATCTTCTATACTTTATTTTGTAAATCTTGAATGTTAGGTCCATATGAACGCTTTGGATACTGTGCAATAGTTCTTTTGGCCCGGTATCCTGATCGTACCGAATAAAGCCCGGACTTAGAGAAGTGCCATCCAAAACGATCCTCTATAGGAATCCTCGGAATATGTATGCTTAAAATGATATTTGGATCTCTTGAACAGAATAATTGTGTGATTAAAATTTCTTTTCACATATGTAATTATGAATCTATCAATTCCGATACTCTCATATCAAAATAGAAATGTGATGCATTGCCAACTGCTGGTCTTGGTAACTCTATTTGTTTTTAAGAAGTGTTTTAATTTCCGTTTAATACGTTGGCAAAATTTGATATATACTTGCCCAAAAATAAGCAAAACATACCCAACCCAAAAGTCAAAACTCTCCGACTGACAGAGGTTTGAAACTATCTAATGTCTTCTCCTTTCCTAAACCCCAAAAAACGTTGAAACAAACATACGATTTAGAGTTTGCTCGCAATTCTGTGGTAAAGCACTCTAATCGCGACGTCTTGATCATCGTTGTCTCTGGTCAAGTTTAGATATAGGAATCTGCTATGGCTGGTTCTTCTAGCGGCAGCCAAATGTCTTCACCGGCGGCTCCTAAAATCCTTTTGGCTAAACCTTCCGTCTCTCCAATTACCGGTAAATTCGGACGCGGAAATTCCGACGACGATAATGCGTCGCACCGATCTCGTCTCCCTCCTGTCAGCTCTCTGAATATGCTCTCTGATTCTTGGGATTTTCACATTGATCGCTTTCTTCCGGTAACTTGTCTCTCTCTCTCACACTTTCTCTTGTGTTTTGCTTTCGTTAGCAGTTTAACATCTCAGTCCATCGCCGGCGATTGAATCTAGCGAAATTGATACGAATTTTTCTGTTCTGGAATGATATGATATAGTTACCATACATGACCTGTCTCATTTTACATTTGATATTTATGTTCCATTAAATCATTCTTCGAGCCTAAAAAGCATTCCTTTATCCATGTACGCGAATTAGATGTGAAGTTTCATGCTGTTTATCCTAAGTAGAGATCATAGACTCACTTGGTTCTTTTTTGTTTTTCTTACTCATATGTGCTGGGTTTGGGTTTCGACAGTTCCTTACCGAGAATACCGACTTCACAGTGGTTGGAGTGATTGGTCCTCCGGGTGTTGGCAAATCGACAATTCTGAATGCAATCTACGCTTTTGATGGGAGCTCCCCTGGTTAGTAGTATTCACATTAAATATCAAATTTTTGTTTTTGTTTTTCTTGGATAATCTAACATAAATTTAGCAGTTCGGTTGTGGTCAAGAAATTTAGTGATTGAATGCATGTCTTTGGAATGGGCTAGTTTCTGTTCGTCCAAGTTTACCAAAAGTTATACAAGTCTGCTACTTCGCAGGAATGCTACCACCATTTTCTATACAGTCTGAAGAGATTAAAGCAGCGGCGAAGCATTGTACAGTTGGCATTGAGCCAAGAGTTTCCGCCGAGAGATTCATCCTTCTTGATGCTCAGGTGTTGTGCAATTGTTGTTTTTATCGTATTTTCTTTTGTTTATGCTTGACTGAGGGATCATCATTTTACTTTTAGCGAAGTGGATGCTATTTCACAAACTGAGCTTTACTTTCTGATCAGTACCCTCTATTTCTGTTCTGCAGCCTGTTTTCAGTCCATCTATATTGGCTGAGATAATCAGACATGATAGTTCATCATCTGTACCAGTCTTGGGCAGTGACTCTCTGCCGGCTGAGTTGGCTCACGAAATCATGTGCATCCAGGTAACTTAAAGACGTGACAGAGTCATATAATTTGATAATTGTTTCAGCATTTCACTTATTTGTTTCGTAGTTTCTTTCCCACTAATTTATCTTCTCTGTGTATTCCTTTCCCTAGAGATGGTGATGCTCCTTGTATTGGATATTCAATCGGGGTAGAGTTCTAATCTATTCGTTTTTATTTTGGACTGGTGCAAGGAACAATTCTAGCTTGGTGTTCTCTTAGCATCTATTTGTCACGTGTTGCTGGTGGTATCTGAAGGAGTTCATGAAGATAACATGTGGCATCTGATGTCAACGGTATGTGAACCTTAATATATAGGTATTTCTTTGCATAAAACCTTCAATCATGCAATTCTGGACCTAGAATACAGTGCAGAAAGGCCTGTGTGGTAGATGATCTCTTTACAGGTTATTCTATATAATTGTTCAAATGATCACACAACTTCCCCGTTTTCTTACTCAGGTGGATTTGCTAAAGCATGCAATACCTGATCCATCTTCACCAACACTTTCTCGTCTTCAGATCTCTGAGATTGGGCCTGAAATGGAATATAAGGACAAATTAGCTGAGGGAAATGAATATATGGCTACTCCTATATTTGTGCACACAAAGTAAGTCTCCTCTATATCAATTTCTTGATTTTATGACACGATAAGATTATGTCCTATAGCCTTGTGAACTAATGCAGCATTCTTCTATTGTTTGTTTTATACAATAATATCTGTTGAACGTCTGTTAATTTAAAGTTGTTATGTTTAGCTATTGCTGAATATAGTGTGATGGACTTGAAAAATATGTACTCGTGTTGGTTTGTTAGTTGACAAATCTATGCACTTAGCTTACGACTATTCTTACTTTTACTTTGCAGGCTTCAGGATCAAGATCTATCTCCAAAGAACGTTTTGCAGCTAAGAAAGGCCCTGGCTCAATATTTCGAAACAAGTTCATTCAGGCTAGGTAGAAATGGTTCTGAGTTAGCGGAGCCAGTTTCTTTTGTAGTTCCATCTAAAAGCTCGAGAAACCAGTACGAGAGTTATCAATTAGCTATGTGGAAACTAAGGGATCAGGTCACTTTCTCTCTCTCCCTCCCTCTTCATCCCTCCTTTTTTTTATCTAGTGTATTATCTACACATAGATATGCACGCATGTACACGTTCTCCACATGAATACACTCAAGAACTAGTGTTTGGGTCATGTGGAAATGACCGCAGTACATGTACTGACGTGTTCTATTCATTGAGACTCAGGTTTTGTCTTCTAAGTCCACTACGTCCTTTTCAAGACCGGTCTCGGAACGGGAGTGGCTGAAAAACTCAGCAAAGATATGGGAGATAGTGAAGAGTTCTTCGATAATTGCAGAGTACGGTAGGGCCCTTCAAAGTTCCGGTATGTTTCGGAGGTAGTAGTAGACCTTCATTATTAGTCAAAAACTTTCTTATTCTAGGATCTGCTCGTTTGTTGTTGTTCACTTGACTTGGTTCCTCTGTAGTTGTTGAACTTGAGATGATGTGTGTTCTCTGCTCGTAGAATTTATCAAGTTTACCATCGAGCTCAATACAACCCAGACTCTTTATTATAATAATCTTGGTTGGTTCAACAACAGAAATAAAATTTAAAGAGTTATCAACCAAAAATACTAAAGCCAGAAACTTTATAAACTACACTTCGCCTTCTATTTGATATCCATGAATTCTGAATTATGAAACAAAATTGAAAGAATTCAATCCTACGAAATTTAAGTTGGGACATTCTCTTCAACAATCTCTCTTGTTTCTTATAAAATTATATATGTAAGCCATAAGAATTCATAAGGTTTTTTACTTGTCGAATTCCCAAATGACTCCTCCATCTTCTTTGACTTTTTGGTTGATCCAAGTTTCAATAAGCATACCAGCACCGATTCCACCAAGAATGAAACTTCCATAGAAGGCAAGAGCTTTCGGCCACGGCTTTCGCGGTAGGAAGTAAGCTTCGTATTTATCTTCAAGTCCCCTCGGCATTTGTTTTCTCACTCTCGTTACCGTTTTGCCACCACCTCCACTTGGCTTCTTCTTCTCACTCGTCCCCCACTCTTCTCCTTTCCATGGATCCTTCGCCTCTTCACTTGCCATTTCCGGATTGCCCTCAATTCCAGAATTTCAACTGGTTCGAAGATTTGATCTCAGATGGTGAATTAGGGCACACGAGACGAAAGTATTACTGATTCTTTATGCAAAATGAAAATTAATACCCAAATCAAAAGGATCCTAAGGCCCATTAAAGCCCATTTTTACTTCTCTTTTGTCATTGAGTTGCTCAATTTCGTTCCTCAAATTCGTGGATCGTGACCATAACTCTGTGCAACAAAATCTCTGTTAAACTTTCTCGTTTCTTTCAGATCAACTTGTTTGAATATCAATAGTTTACGAGGATCTGATTTCAGATTTGAGCAACTATTAGGCATGGAATCAGAATTGATACTTCATGAAGGTGGATGCCACTGTGGGAGAATCAAATGGAGGGTTAAAGCGTCAAGAAATGTGGTGGCTTGGAACTGCAACTGCACAAATTGTTCAATGAGAGGCAATGTTCATTTCATTGTTCCTTCAAGCAACTTTGAGCTTCTTGATGATTCGAAAGAATTCATCACCACATACACTTTTGGGACTCACACAGCCAAGCATACCTTCTGCAAGGTCTGTGGGATTACATCTTTTTATATCCCGAGGTCTAACCCCGATGGAGTCGCAGTCACAGTGAAGTGTGTCAAGTCGGGGACATTGAATCACATCGAGGTCAAAAGCTATGATGGTCAGAACTGGGAAATGTCGCACAAGAAGACTGGTATTGCCTCGTGTTCAAAAGAGTAACATGACAAGATCAACTCAACATTGTAATATAGTTAAAAAAGAAAAGAATCTTCAAATTCCCACCTTTAGAATTACAGGGAGAAACAATTTGGAAAATCTAAGCTTTTTTTTTTGTTTTTTTAATCGCTTAAACCCTTTTACGAGAATAGCGTTCAGGGTGTGAGTTTATTGAGTGTTGTTCAAATCTACACCTGCAGATGTTGATGATAAGTTTATGTGATTTCCTTTCTTGTTCACTATATCGGTACCAGCTAGTTTCCTTCTCTGTTGATGCTCGGCGACTTTGTAATTAATGACCTCTTTAAAAAGGTTTGCGTCCAATAAGCAATTTGCGCTTCCATACACAGCAGCCTGTACGCTCGCCATCAATTTCGCGATTTCTCTACCCGAAAACCCTTTTGTTTTGGCAGCAGCTTCCTTCACGAGGTCCTCGGTTATGCCTTTTATCTCAATCTTCTGCTGTTCTCTTTTGAAAAGGGTTTTGAGCAAACCCGGCTTTTTAACATTAGCCTTAGATATGTACTTGTCTAGGTAAAGGTTTAGAAGCTTGAAGCGCTCTTCTTCTCCAGGTAAGGGAAACTCCAGAGTCTCATCAACACGGTCAGATACTGCCGAGTCTAGATCACCAGGTCGGTTTGTGGCAAGCGCTAAGACTATGTCTTTGGACTGGTCACCCGTGCGGAAGAGGAGTGCATTTAATGCACTTCTTTGGGCTTCACTCATATATGTTTTGTTCCGCCTGTCAATTTTTCAATCGAATCAACACATTAATAACATTCCCCGAGTTAAGATCATCAATCAGCACTGGATTTGGAACTTACTCGCACAAAAAGGCATCTGCTTCATCAATGAAGAGCAATAAGCCTCTCTTAGATTTTTTGGACCAGTCAAACAGTTGGTGTATCTTTGTAACAGCCTGAGCTCCAAGTGGAGCAACATCTCCACCCGTCATCAATGCATAATCTAGACCCTGAATGGTAACAAATCAAAGGAAGAGTGATTCTCAAAGTAACAAGCCTGAGATGCTGCAATGCTAATGCCTATGAGCAACCTAGGACTACCATCTCAATTCGCAGCTCAGATGAATCTTGTTCTTCACTACTAATATAGTAAGAATATGCATTGGAAGTAGAGAGAGCACATACAGATTTATGAGCCAGCTCTCGGGCAGCCATTGTCTTTCCTGTTCCTGGTGGACCGTAGAAGAGCATATTTCGGAAAGGTGCTTTGTGGGCTTTTGTGTTGGCAGTTGCATTAGCTAACTGTTCTATTCTCTTTTGAAGAGAAGGATGCAAAATAACATCACCAAACCCGTTCCCATTTTTGGATGCAGATTCCTCACCACCACCTCGCAACGTTGAGAAGGCACGAGAAACCAAACCAGACCAAGGGTACTTTCCTCTCGATGATTCTCTAATTAGAGAAGGCTGTCCTAATATTCTATCCACGTAGCTCCAAATAACCTTGGCACCTTCTCTGCAACAATCAATCTATAAGATGACTAAGTACCTTTGCCATTAATGACAACAACTTATGATTGGCATTTTTTTCTCAACATTTTTAGTCTTTACCTCGATGTGTAGATCCCAGCTGCAAGAGCAGTGAGACCTCCAACTGCCACAATCAGCTTATTTTGATCCGTTAGAATGGTACGCAAGCCCCCTAGTAAAAATGAAAGAGTACATCAGCTTTTCAAAAGGTAATAAGAAAGCATCTAATTAGGACATCCAAAGATTAGCCCGCCAGAAGGGAAACTACAGATAGATGGAGACGGTCAAAAGGCTAATATACACGGGAGTTACCTATAAGATTCTAATTATGGCTAACGTAAAACTGCCATAGATAAGCTTCCACAATGAATGAATTAAAACGATAGAGAGATACTAGTCGTCACTAATGTCAGACCTCCAATATGATCGAATGTAGTATTAATGGCAGAAACCCATTTCTCTCTTTCAGCATTTGCACGATCGACAAGCATTCTCCTGTTCACATCTTCAGAAAGCTTCGATTCACGGGCTCTCCCTTCAGCTTCTGCCATAGCTTTGACTCTGATTGTCTCACGTTCAATCTCGGCTTTCTCCCTCTCTGTTTGTCTTCTCTGTGCTTGAATCTCTTCCTCGGTAGCTCGTCGAGCTACTTCCCTCCTAATTTCTGATTCTTCTTGCATCCTCACAAGTTCTTGATTTCTTGTTCTCTGGGCCTCATTTTCAGCCTATAATAAGATATTCAACACAAGTTATGAGAGAGATGAGAACTTCTCAAATTTAAATAAATATAGAAGTATTTGTAGAATTGCATGCCTGCATCCTTTTTCTTGCTAACTCATCTTCATAGCGGGCCATCTGTGATTTTGTTTGAGCTTGGTGCTGAGCAAGTTTCTTCTGTTCCTCATATATTACCCTTTGCCTCTCCTGTGAATTGGAACATTACGTTCAAACCAAGAATCTGTAAAGAAGAATAATGAAAGATGCAGCAAAACTAAAACAGCTATGAATAGTACCAACTATGTCGCAAAATCAATGCTAATAGGTAAACATATATACTATATAAGTACCTAAAACGCGAAACGTCATGAGAAAGACTAAGCAGGTACTACATAATCAGACAATGAAATCACCCAAAATATATTAACAAAGAACTTAAAAGAGTAAGTAAATCTCACAGCTTCAGCTTGGGATTGCATAGCTTTAAATTCTTGAGCCTTGGCTGTAAACTCAGCTTGCCTCGTCTCTTCTTGTGTCTTAATACTTTCAAATACCTACCAGGAAACCAAACATTCATCAACTCTGAGGCCACGCATAACCTATAAACAAAGTAAATAACCATTCTTTTGACATCCATCCCAGAATTCTACCATGGGAAACTTTTAAGCTCAAGCCTATCTTCCTAAGCTTCATCATAGAATATATAACAACCGAGAAAGAATTCATTTTTCAACCTTAGAATTTTATAAATGAAGAAACTATTAACTCAACTTGATAAATTTCTAATAAGATCTACTAGGTATAGCCTCTATGGTTATTTCGGCAAAGATTAAAGAAAAAAAAATCATGAAAATCCCATTTGAAGCTTTCTTAAAATCCAGAAAGAAAAACAGAAGACAAAAATTCGTAAGACCTTTTTGGCATGAGCGGAGTTGTTTATCCCCTTCAAAGCCTTAGCTCCTCGCTCCAACGCTTCCGGATCAAATCCAGCGGACGTCGTCCTCGGATTGTTGTTGCGAATCCGTGGAGGAGCATCAGATTCTTCGCCAGAAACAGACGGTTCCTTCTTAGATTCCGGCGCCGGCGAAGTAGAACCTTGCTGCTGAGGAATCGAAGCAGACGAAGGAGTAGAGAAGCCAGAGAAGGTGAAAGGTCCATCTGCAGAAGCCAATTTCGACGGCGCAATAGCAGCGGATGCTGCTATAGCTGAGATGACACTAATCGCACATTTCTGAGCCATTTATTCCCCGAAGAGATTTCCAAGGGGGTGGTGAGCAGACTAGGGTTTTTTCTAATTTTAAAATGATGCAGATAAGATTTAAGAGGAAGAAATTAGCTTGGTGACCAAGAAATTTCAAGCTACAATATCTATTGCCATAGAAATGGAGGCAGTGAGAGTTTCCAGGGTTTTGGTAGGGTTTCTCTGCCAAAGGAAAAAAAAAAATAATAACAAAAGATTTTAGAACTTGGGTCGGTTTTACCCGAAATATGGATATACAAACAATCATTAAACCAGAATAAACAATGATTAGATTAACTAATCTAACAGAATTAATCAGAGTAATAACTCTAATACAAATCGAGAGCATGATCCACTGCGGATCTGGTAGCCAGCGCCTCTACCCTGAGAAGAGCGAGCGTTGTAGTTTGCGTAAGAGGAGGATATCGCCGGTGAGCTTAGCCGCTGAATCTCCACAGGATTGCTAATCCCACTACTTTGGTCTCCTTCCGTCACGCTGCATCCTTGCAACAAGTGGTTCCTTCAAAGGTTTCTAGGGATAGATTGCAGATTTTCCTGATCACCTTGGGCACAGTAAGTTGAGATTCTAACATTCTTTTGCTTCCAAGGTTGATTTCCTGATGATATCACTGTGAGACTCCACAAAATTGTTGAAAAGTACATTGTTTCTTCCTTTCCATAGATACCAGCATATCTATGGGAATAAAGATACCAATTCTAGGTCTACTAGAGGAGGGATAGGGAGGTTCTTCAACTGCTTCCAAGAGCAGTCAAAGGAGAGTTCATCCAACGGTTGTGTCAAGTCTATGAGTTGGGCTTCTTTCAAAACCGACTGTGCGAAAGCACAATGGTGTAATAGATGAGATACAAATTCGGTCTCACCATATCAGATGCATTTAGGATCAACTACGCTGATTCTTGAAGCTAGTCTCTCCCCAACTTGTAAGGCTTGAGAGAGTGTTTTCCAAATAAATAGCTTGATTTTTGGTGGACTTTTCATATCACAGACTTCAGATTAGCAATTTATAACCTGCTTATCCGCAGTTTGTTGATGTACTGTTTGTCCACTACTATTGAATTGTATCCAGATTTAGTGGCGTATATTTTACTAGATCTTTTGGTCCAAATTCGCTTATCAGGTTTTCCATGGTGACTTTGCTGAAGGCTGGGAATTAAGGCTTCATATCTAGGGAGTCTTGTTCTTATTTGATCCACATCCCAATCCGTTGTAGCTGGAATGATTAGGTTAGCCACTTTATCATGCAGATTTGACCGGTGAGGTGCCTCTGCTTGTCTTGTCATGGAGGAGGTATCGAGCCAAGCATCCTTCCAAATATTTGTAGACTCTCGATCTTCCACTGTCCTTCCCAAATGTTGATTGAGTAAGTCTCGGCCAATTCAAATCTCTCTCTAGCCATGAGAGATAACAATATGCTTTTTTGTAGTCATTAGATCATTGTTTTTGTAGTATTTTCCCAGCTGTATTTTACTTATTACATAGTTCGGTTATGAGAGAATTCTCCAAGCAATTTTTGCTAACGTGGCGTTGTTGAAAGATTGGAGGTCCCTGAATCCTAGTCCACTGTCCATCTTGGAACAAGTCAGTTTATCCCATGAAATCTATACTATTTTCCGATTCTCTTGTTTCCCATCCCACCAAAACCTTGTAAGTGCTGATTGGATTTTATTTAGAATAGATTGGGGTAGTCGGAAGCACATCATTGCGTATAGAGGCATAGCCACTAAAACACTCTTAAAGAGAACCATCTTCCGTGGATTAGGTAAGAAATTTGATGACTAGCTCTTGGCCTTTTGCTAGATTTTACTTAATATAGCTTCAAAAAGATATTTCTTCTTACACCTAAAATGTTCCAGGATGAAGTAAACAATTGTAAAGCTTTCTGAAAGATTATAAGAACGGCTATTCTTATTGATTTAGAAACTCTCTCAAAACTAAACTTTCTCTCTCAAAGTCTTAATAGAACAACTCTCCAAAAACTCTTATTTTTAGAAGTGGGCTAACTCCATATTCTATTAGGAACTAGGCTAACTCCCTATTCCTACTAGGATTTAATTTACATAAATCTTATCCTTTTATTTGATCTTATCTCTAGAAGCTAAATCTTTCTAGATATAACTTGATGCCCAAGTTAGGAATTATCCAACATTCACCCCTGTAATTCCGACTTGAACTCCAGGATGAATGATCTCTCATTCCTTTTTGATTATACCTATTGGTCTCTTCCTCTTGGTTTTGGCTACTTGATCTTCCTCGACCCTTTCCTTGGCCTCGAACTCCTCTTCCTCGGCTATAACCTCCTCAGTTTTCACCATGATCTCTTGTGATCAAAACCTCATGTTTAATCACCTTTTGCGATTAAGTCTTTCACTTAATCCTTCAACGTGGCTCTGATACCAATCGAAGTAAATAATCGTAAAGCACTTTGAAAGATTATAAGAACTACTCTTCTTAATGATTTACAAACTCTCTCAAAACTAAACCTCGTCTCTCAAAGTCTTAATGCAACAACTCTCCAAAGGCTCTTATTTATAAAACTAGACTAACTCTCTATTTTATTAGGAACTCGGCTAACTCCCTATTCCACTAGGATTTAATTTACATAAATCTTATCCTTTTTTTGATCTTATCTCTAGAAGCTAACTCCTTCTAGAAATAATTTGCTGTCCAAATTAGGAATTATCCAACATTCACCCCCATAATTCCGACTTGAACTTCGGGATGAATGATCTCTCATTCCTTTTGATTATAGTTGTTGGTCTCTTCCTCTTAGTTTCAGCCACTTGATCTTCTTCGACCCCTTCCTCGGCCTCGACCTCTTCTTCCTCGGCTATAACCTCCTCGATTTTCACCATGATCTCTTGTGATCAAAACCTCACGTTTAATCACCTTTTGAGATTAAGTCTCTCACTTAATCCTCCAACCTGGCTCTGATACTAACTGAAGTAAACAATCGTAAAGCTTTTTGAAAGATTATAAGAAATGATGTTCTTATTGATTTAGAAACTCTCTCAAAACTAAACCTTGTTTCTCAAAGTCTTAATGAAAAAACTCTCCAAAGACTCTTATTTATAGAAGTAGGCTAACTCCGTATTCTATTAGGAACTATGCTAACTCCCTATTCCTACTAGGATTTAATTTACGTAAATCTTATCCTTTTATTTGATCTTATCTTTAGAAGCTAACTCTTTCTAGAAATAACTTGATGCCCAAGTTAGGAATTATCCAACACAAGAGACCCAAATACTTCTCATTTCCGCCTTACTTATGGATATTGAGCTTAGTTTTGACTCTATCTTCAGGTCTGGAGGTGTTTTTCTTGAAAACGTGATAGAGAATTCGAGGAGGTTAATGGATTGTCCAGAAGCTGACTCATACTTACTGAGAATAGTCTTCAAAGAAGATATGTTACGCTTGTTTACACGACAAAAGAACATGTCATTGGCAAACAGTAGGTAATTTATGCTCAGGCTGGTTTGTGAGATTTCCAGGCAGGTTACCTCTTTCTTGAGCTCTTTTACACAGACCGGGAATTATCCCACTACATAATATGAAAATGTAGAGTGATAATGGATATCTTTGTCGGAGTTCTCTTTGTGGTACTATCTTCCCTTGGGTGTCTCATTTACTAGGATTGCATAGGAGACTAAGGTAATGTACTCCATAACCCATAAAATCTATTTATTGGTAAAACCCATCCTATGAAGAACTTTTCATATAAAGTCCTCAAGCCTATCATAGACTTTGTTCATATCTATCTTGATTGCTAATAGACTTTGTTTATTCAAATTTGTTTGTTTAAGCAGATGAAAGATCTTGTGGGTGATTAGAATGTTATCCAAGATGGCTCGACCCAGTACAAATGCCGACTGATTCTCAGAGATTAGCTTTGGGAGGATTGGCTGCAATCTACTTGTGATGATTTGAGAGATCGTTTTATAGTAAACTGAGCAGAGTGATATGCGTCTGTAATCCCCTACTTTCATAGGATTGTCAATTTTTAGGATTAGTCTCACATAGGTAGCATTGATGTTCGAAGGGAAACTCCCTGTTTTAATGTATAACTTGATTAAAACTCAATTTTGTCTCTTTACAATGTATCATAGTTTTGTTAATACAGTACATGTATAAAAGGGAGATTTACATTTATATCGAAACATAAGGATTACTAGTACAATCTTTTGTTCCTTCAAAAAATGTGAATTCGTTGAGAGTATAAAAGGTTACATTTTACTTCTGCAATTTATTAACATTGAATTTAGGGGTGAATTACTAGACTGGTCTTATGTGACCCCTAATTGACTACAATAGTCTAAAAAGATTTTTATTACAATTCTAATAATTTTGGGATTTTAATACTGTTTTACCATCTTTCCTTTGAAAAGAAAAAAACATTACAAAACTGCCATGAATGAGAAATTCCACGTCTGCAGACAGAAAGCCTACGAAAAACTTTTGTAACGTTGTAGGTTTTGTTGTCAAGTGTTGCAGGTTTTCATTTTTTTTGTTGTAGGTTTAAGTGTCTTATGTTATGTCGGTTTACAAGTTAAATTTTCTAGATTAAGTTCTCCTGGGTTTAGTTTCTTTATTGTAGGTTTTTCGTTAAATTCTTCTAGTTTTGTAGGTTTTTCGTTAAAGTCTCCTGGTTTTGTAGGTTTATGTTCGGCTTGGTTGTTGGTTAAGGTTTCCGTTTTGTAGGTTTTGTTTTTTATTTGTTGTAGGCTTAATGATTCTTTGTTGTAGGTTTTTCTGTGATATCTTTTGTAGGTTTATTTCTCAGTCAATGTATGTTTTGTAGGATTGATTTTCTCTGATTTCTTAGATTAGTTCTCCTGTTATGTAGGTTTTGTTTTTGTTTGATGTAGGTCTGATGATTCTTTGTTGTATATTTTTTGTGGTCTCTTTCGTAGGTTTATTTATCAGTCATTGTAGGTTTGTAGAATTGATTTCTCTTATTTCTCGAATTAGTTCTCCTGTTAAGTAGGTGTTGTTTTTGTTTACTGTAGGTTTAATGATTATTTGTTGTAGGTCTTTGTTGTAGGTTTTTATAGTCTTTGTTGTAGGTTTATTATTTACTCGTGTACGGTCTTTTTTGTAGGTTTATATGTGTAAGATATCATTCTCTCAGTTGTAGGTTTACATATAAATCTTGTAGGTTTCGTCATTGTCCAATTATCATACGACTAAGTTCTTCTGAATTGTAGGTTTTAGTTTCGTATTTTGTAGGTTTACCATTTTAGTGTTGTAGGTTTATTCTGAGCTCATTTTGTAGGTTTTACTTTTATTTACCCTAAGACGTGAAAATACAATTTTACCCCAAAATTAATACACACCTACCTTATTCTTTTACAATCCCACGACGCCGCCTCAGACAATTGACACCATTTTCCATCTTCAATCAAGTTATAACCCTTTGAGCTTGTGTTGAATCTCTTGAAATATATCAACTTCAATTAATTTGTGGAGAATAGAGGGGTGAAGATGTAAGTCTAGCGATAGCTAAACATACAAGTCTGCCAATACCTCTCTTACTCATTCATACTTCCACATAACCTAGTTGTACAACGCCTATGGAAATGTGTTAAAAGAAGAGATTCTGCAACACATGTCCCTGAAGAAGTGCGTGCAAATGTTTGAAAGCCTCCTTAAATACGTAAACAATCATGTACACCAAAGATCTCACGAATCAAGGGTGTGTTAGAGGTTGTAAAACCTACAAAACGTCCACGGAAAAGCTACACTTCAATAAAGTATACAAAACCCGTGTACAGTAGCAGAACATGCCCATAATGAACTTGTTATTTGCTTGTGTTTGCTTAAATTTAACATTTGCGTTTGATTATGTAACATTTCTGTTTGATTATGTAACATTTGTATTTGTTTATGTAACCTGCATCGAGGCAATGGTAAACCTACAAAATGACAAAAATATAGTTGTAAACCTACAAAAGGACAACCTTAAACCTGTATAAAAACGTTGTAAACCTACAAAACGACAATGATAAACTTACATCGAGACAATAGTAAACCTACGAAAATCAATTAGAATCTCCATAGTCATTGTATTTGGATTACTAGTTTTCAATATATAGTTGATATCTTTAGTGATTAATTATATGTATGTAAACTACAATCAGAAGCATACTAGAAGAAGACATAAATAAGTGCTATAGGCTGTATTAATCTTTACAAGCCGATCATAACCACTAATAATCCGAGAATAAGAATAAAGATTAAACTTAATAAATCTCCTTCTCGAGCGCTAGGAGACTCTGATTTTGGCAGCTGATGAGTCGGACTACTTGATGGAGGAGGAGCGTTATAATGATCAGTATTATGATTAGCAGGAACCACCGAACTATTGTGAACACTGTCGTTGTGGATGCTAGGGCAAGAAATGGAAGGTGAAGTAGTGTGATTATTTCCACGAGGTATATTGTCCATTGTTCTTGGAGATGGTAATATACCATCAATGCCATGACATCTGATAGATCCTAAGGTACAAATGTTGCGGCTTATGATCTTGACATTGTTGAGAAAGTAATTTGATCTTCCACCATTGGAGATCTCGAGGTTGTAATGTGGTAAAGACGAAGGAACAATGGAGCCATTGGGGATGAGACTAAGGTGTTCGAAAAGAAGAGGAGAAGGGATCGAATGGCGAAGCAAGAACTCAGAGACTGCATCTTGGTGAATGATGTTTGATCTTGAAAGGGTTTTGTCCTTTGGCATCAAGAATGTAACATTGGCTAAGAATCTAGGGTTTACAGGTTGTAACATGTTGATGAGCATCACGAACGAGAAGTAATTAGCTTTCTCCATTTCTTCAATGGCGATAGAGAGTTCATGATGGTTTCGCATATGAGAATTCTTCTGGGCTGATGTTACGATAATGACCACTAGCATGAATAAGGTTACCACATGAGTTTGAAGAGCTTTCATCATTTCTATATACTTCTGGTGTTTGGTATATTGGTTTAACGAGATACTTAACCTCTCGACCAATAGTGTTATGTGTTGAATATTAGTTAAGTGATAGATAAGGTTTTAAGCTTAGGACATGCGTGTGTTGTTTCTCACCAAGATTGATTGATCATGCTATCCGCATGGTGAGCTACTTTGTAGAGAGTTTGTTCAACATACGTTTCGTGTTGTATTATTATTAGATTGCCATTTCATACTTTAAAATAATAATAATCGTTTTTAGTTAATCCAATTGATATAGAGTTTATATCTGAAAACAGACTTCATAAATCTATATATATATATATATATGTATAAAGTAGAATCCTCATCTCTTCTCATGAAACCACATCATCATCCATATCATCAATTCACCTTTTAAAACCTCTTAATTTAAACCATAATAAAAATAATAATAAATAAATTTTAAACCATAATTTAAAACAAATAATAAATTTAAGGATACTGTACTAATTTAGTATTAAACATTTTAAAAACATTTGTAATTAAGAAATCTAATATGAAAACATTCATTTTATATTCGTGAATGTATTTTTCAATTTTTGTATCCAANTTTTTGTATCCACATATAGAAATTAAAATTCATTACAAATGTGTTTTCTATATGTGATTACAACTATAATATTTTTAACAATACCTCTAATTATGTATTATTTTTCCAAATTCTGTATCCGCAAATATTTGAAGTTGATAACGAATGTGTTTTATAGTTGTTATTATATTTTTCCCAAATTTTGAATTTAGATTACAAAAACAAAACAATTGAAAAAAATTGATAAAATTTTAATATAAAACCACACATCCTATTAATGTATTTATTTGAGATAAGGTCTAAATTTGTTGACAATAAAAGTGATGAAAAGTTACTATACTTGATTTGAATATAGAAATTAAAGATGGTATAATGAGTTTTTACATTAAAATCATTTCATTTAAGAAAACATTAATATTTAATAATTTAGTATTTAAACTTTCAAAATTCTACAAATACAAAAACAAATTATAAATTCACTACATACATCAAAAAGTGAGAATTTAAATATACAACAATTATTTTGTAGTAAAGTATATTTTCATTTTCTACGAAAAAGTTCAATAAATTTTAGTTGCATATACATTTAAAAGATTGTTTAGGAAAGACTGATTATGCTTGATTAGCAATCAATAAACACACCAATAATTTGAAAAATTAGGTACGAATTAGTTTGTTTAGCTATACAAGAATATCATTTTTATTCATTGAAATAATTTAAATTATTGGTGATGTCTCCTCATATATCCTCATTTAATATGTGTAAGATAATAATTTTAATACTAAAAGAAAACATAATTAATTTACCTAAAGTAATGGTAAATTTTACCTACTACATTGTCATTAAAGCACAAAATGTAACTTGTCATACTTTTTTCTTCTTCTTAATTATAGTTCCAACTTACCATTGCCATCTACACTAATTATATTATCTCAATTTTACACCAAATCAATATGAAAAACTCTCATATCTCTTTCTTTGCTTTTATAATTGGTCAAAATTCTTAACATGTTATTAAAATACTTTTACGAATTTTTTGGAAGTCCATAATATTTAAAAAAGGTGGAAAGTTCATGGGTGCCGCATGTACGGGAAAAGAGACTTCCATAAATTTTTGTCTCTAACCCACAGATGCAAAACAAATTGCGTGAACAGAGAGAATGAGTAATCGAAGACCAACATATGAGTGTGAGGGTTTTGATGACAACCATTCCTTCAACTATACTCAAATCAAATTTCATTGACCAATCCATAAAAACTAGCAAGCTAAGTTTAATCTTAGCATTTTAACCAAAATAAAATAAATCTTTTGGTTGCATATTGAGAATTAACCAACTTGGTCCTTCTTAGAATCCCTACCAATTTCAATTAAAAAGTTGTAAAATGTTATTCTATAAATTAGCTGCTAAGAAAAATTTAGTAAGACCTAACATAAAATGATGAATATGACCTTCCTTATATTATTCTTTTTCTTATCATTCATTCTCTTATTAATAGATATTCTTCTAATTATTTTTCTTAATTATATATACCTCTTCAAAATTCCGTGATTGTCATATTTCTGTACTCTAAATATAGTATATCTCTATAACCATTTATCTTTAAGTACCATAAATTATTTATAATATTTTTAGACACTTTTTGATATCTGAAACAAATTATAAATAAACAAAATTAAATATTATAAACTATTTTTCTGACGGCAAGCAATTATGTAATAAAATAAATATATAAAATTAATAATTATCAAACAAATTATAAAAGTTTAATATATTTAAATACAACTATATTCAAAAAATTTCCTAACATGAGTTAACATATTAATAATATCGCAATGTTTTTGTTAAACGCTATTTCATAACAATAATACCAAACCCCGCCCGAAGGACGGGTCATAACTAGTAATATATAAATGATAATAGTTAGTGATAGTTTGTGATGTTAAAAAAAAACCTGATACTGGTACTTTCTTTCCAACAATTTAGAGCATCTGCATTGGTGAGAAATTCATTGAGTTTCTTCTCAATATAATATTATTATTTATGGATAGAACTTAATTTGAGAACTCCACTATAATTTTTACCTTCATTGGTGAGACACTTACTAAGTCTCTCACTAATATAATATTAATAAATTTTAATCTTTTTTTGTCATTTATCTATTTTATAAATACAAAATATACTAATTTTGTCACTTAATAAAGTTTTATATAAATTTAGAATTTAAAAAATAGGTATTTTATTTAGAATTTAAGAAATTTTATTTAATATTATTTTTTCATTTTATTAATTACTAATGCAATTATATAATCTATAATAACAATAACTAAAACAATAACATAACGAAAATAATGATAATGCAATATCTCTTATAATTAAAAATAAAATTGCAATACGTAGACTCATAAAATATAGAATTTAAACACTAAAAAGCATGATAACATATAAAATCAGACTACATAGAAAACTAATTTAGCTCTAATCTTCTTTTGGCCCAAACTTTTGCTAGATATGTTCAACGAAATCAATTTTTAATTGTTGGTGTTTACCTCCATTACGAAGTTTAAGTCGATTGCTGAGAATGGTAGCTAGATTAGTAGATAATTCTGTAGAGTATATAAAATCCACTTTTGTACTTCAAATTTTGTCGACTTGTTGAAATTCCGGTACATCATACTGAGTATAATTATGCGAGATTTTTTATGGGAGATTTGAAAAAATAACCTAAAATTTGATTTCAAATACAAAACTAACCTTTTTTGAATTCTATTGTAAAACTAACCCATCAGGGTAGTGAATGTATTATCTTGCCGTTATGACAAAACAAAAAAATTGGAAACGCAATTACGTATATACCCTTCTGGTGAAAAAGTAGACTTCTCTAGAAGTCTACTTTAAATGTAGACTTCAAATGAAGTCTACTTTCAAAGCAGACATCAAACGAAGTCTACTTTGCAGACTTCACATGAAGAATACTCCTTTATTATATTTATTTAAAAAACTAAAAATAGAAATAATCATTATATGATTAAACTTTTGTTTACATAACCTTAGGATAAACAATTATGAAGTGTAAAAGATAATATATCACAAAAACTTGGTGAAATAAAACTAACAAAGATCAAATCATATAGTTCACAAACAAACTATCAGTTTAGGATTTCGGGTATTAACAAGATATGTTGGTAATCCATGTGGATTTGTGATTTGATATTTTTGAAATATAAAATACAATAAAGTTAAAGTTTGAGTGGATTAAGAATGTTTAATCTTTGATATAAGTTTTTATTTTGATTTTGACATATTAAATAGAATTTATTCGATTTGTGTTTTAGGGTTTAGGGCTTAGGGTATAAAGTAGATTTCACATTGAAGTCTACTTTCAAAGCAGACATCACGTAAAGTCTGTACGTTGGAGACTTCATGTGAAGTATATTCTTTAACTATGAAAGTAGACTTCAAGAGAAATCTACTTCTTAATATTTATTATTATTTAAAAGTTTTTAAAAATAAATAATTATTATATGATTAACTTTTGGTTACATAAGTTTAAGATAAACAATTATAAAGTGTAAGAAATAAAATATCACAAAAACTTGGTGAAATAAGATCAATAAATAACAAAAACTTAGGGTTTAGGATATGGAGTAGACTTCCCTAGAAGTCTACTTCCAAAGTAGACATCATTTGAAGTCTACTTCCAAAGTAGACATCATTTGAAGTCTACTTTCAAAGTAGACATCTTGTGAAGTCTACTACGAAAGTAAACCAATTGGTTTAAACTTTTTTAACCTAACTATAAAAGGCCATTTTTACTAGTAGAAGAGAAAACCTAGCCACTTTCTCTCCGCTCCTCTCCTCTCCTCTCCTCTCCTCTCCTCTCCTCTCCTCTCCTCTCCTCTCCATTTGTGCTGGTGGCTCTCACCTTCTTTGGGTGTCTTCTTCTCACTTTTTTTATTTTTTGCAGGTTTTTCCGATGACTCTTTGACCATCTTCTTCTAGATCTGAGCAATAATCTTCTAGATCTTAGCAACAATCTTCTAGATCTGAGTAAGAATCTTCTAGATCTGACCAATAATTTTCTAAATCTGACCAACAATCATCCAGATCTGATGGTTTATCTTTCTAAATTCGTGATTGTTATTGTATTTTGAGAGTTTTATTGATTTAATTTGAAAGTTTTATTGATTTTCTCTTTGTTTACATATTTTTATCTTTGTTTGCAAATTTTTCTCTTTGTTTACAGATTTTTACTTTATTTTCTGTTGAAGGTTTTCACGTGAAGTCTGCTTGTGAAGTCAACTTTTCACGAGAAGTCTGCTTGTGAAGTCTACTTTTCACGTGAAGTCTACTTTTTCTCTTTGTCTGCAGATATTTGTCTTTGTTTATAGATTTTTTATTTATTTTCTGTTGCAGATTTTCACGTTAAGAAGTCTACTTTTCACGTGAAATCTGCTTGTGAAGTCTACTCGATTTTTTCTTAGAAATCTCCATCTTCTTCGAATGTCTTCTTCTCACTTTTTTTTTCATTTTTTGCAGGTTTTTCTGGTGACTCTTTGGCCATCTTCTTCTAGATATGAGCAACAATCTTCTAGATCTTAGCAACAAACTTCTAGATCTGAGTAAGAATCTTCTAGATCTGACCAATAATCTTCCAAATCTGATCAACAATCATCCAGATTTGATGGTTTATCTTTCTAAATTCGTGATTGTTATTGTATTTTGAGAGTTTTATTGATTTAATTTGAGAGTTTTATTGATTTTCTCTTTGTTTGCAGATTTTTATTTTTGTTTGCATATTTTTCTCTTTGTTTACAGATTTTTATTTTATTTTTTGTTGCAGATTTTCACGTGAAATCTGCTTGTGAAGTCTACTTTTCACGAGAAGTCTTCTTGTGAAGTCAACTTTTCACGTGAAGTCTACTTTTTTTCTTTCTTTGCAGATTTTTCTCTTTGTTTACTGATTTTTTATTTATTTTCTGTTGCAGGTTTTCACGGGAAGAACTCTACTTTTCACGTGAAGTCTGCTTGTGAAGTCTACTTTTCACGAGAAATCTGCTTGTGAAGTCTACTCGGATTTTTTACAAATCTCTATCTTCTTCAGGTGTCTTCTTCTCACGTTTTTTTCATTTTCTATAGGTTTTTCTGGTAACTCTTTGGCCATCGTCTTCTAGATCTGAGCAACAATCTTCTAGATCTGACCAATAATCTCCAAATCTAACAAAAATCATCTAGATCTGACGGTTTATCTTTCTAAATTCGTGATTGTTATTTTGTTTTGAGAGTTTTATTGATTTAATTTGAGAGTTTTATTGATTTTCTCTTTGTTTGCAGATTTTTTTTATTTTTTGTTGCAGGTTTTCACGTGAAGAAGTATAATTTTCACGTGAAGTCTACTTTTTTTCTTTGTTTACAGATTTTTCTCTTTGTTTACAGATTGTTATTTTATTTTTTGTTGCAAGTTTTCACGTAAAGAAGTTTACTTTTCACGTGAAGTCTACTTGTGAAGTCTACTTTTCACGAGAAGTCTGCTTGTGAAGTCTACTTTTCACGTGAAGTCTGCTCGGTTTTTCTTACGAATCTCCATCTTCTTTGGGTGTCTTCTTCTCACTTGTTTTTCATTTCTGCAGGTTTTTACCATATAATGTTTGTTGCTATAATGTATGTTGGTTTATAAGATCCCATGATATTAATCTCAATAATGTATGTTGTAACTTCTAAGAATATATATGACTTAGCTTCACAACCTCCATTTAAGGGAAACACAATTCTTGTATAATCAGTCTTATATCATTGCTTCACAATGTATGGTGGTTCTTTTGAAATTTTTATTGCAAGTTAGAAATAGTACTTTATTAGTCAAAGAAAAAATCACTAAGTTACTCGAACAACAAATCCTGAAAACATCACTAAGTTATTTAAACAAAATTGTCATAAACAGTTAAAAGAAAGAAATAACACAAGTCTATTCAAGATATAGGAGACTTAAAGTTTATTTAACAAATCATGAAAACATCACTAAGTTATTTAAAAAATAGAGTTAAAGTTTGAGTGGATTGAGACTGTTTAATCTTTGATATAAGTTTTTATTTTGATCTCGGCGTATTAATAGAATTTTTCTGATCATGTGTTTAAGGGTTTAGTGTTTAGGGTATAGAGCAGAGTTCAATTGAAGTCTACTCTCAAAGTAGAATTCAAATGAAGTCTACTTTCAAAGTAGACATCAAACGAAGTCTGCTTTGCAGACTTCACATGAAGTATACTCCTTAACTGTATTTATTTAAAAATTAAAAATATAAATAATCATTATATGATTAAACTTTTGTTTACATAACCTTAAGATAAACAAGTATGAAGTGTAAAAAATAAAATATCACAAAAGCTTGGTAAAATGAAACTAACAAAGATCAAACCACATAGTTTATTTCTAGATTATTTCTAAAATTTACACAAACTTAATTATAAAATATAACAACGTTAAACTTTTACAGAAGAAAAAAGTATCATACATACATAGAAAAAATACAATTTTTTTAAAAAAATTTATAACATGCTTTAAATACAATTTTACAAAATTAACGTTGCAGACTTTACTTGAAGTCTACATGGAATAGATTCATGTGAAGTCTACGTCAATGAGCTAACTACCTAAATTATTCCTAAAATTTTCATAGACTTAAATATAATATATAGCCATGTAAAACTTGTACATAAGCAAAACAAGTATCAAACACACATAGAAAAAATACAAAAAAATACAAAAAAAATTAAAACATGTTTAAAAGGCATTTTTACAAAATTAGCAAATTAGACTTCACTTGAAGTCTACACATGAAGTCTACGTTTAATAAGTAGACTTTGGTTGAAGTCTACTTTACAAAAAGCACACTTCAAGAGAAGTCTACTTTTTAAATGCGCAGACTTCTTTAGGTTATTTTTGCAATTGACTAAATATTGGGTTTTTAGCGCAAACTTTATTTTAAAGTCTCCAAAAAATGGGTTAGTTTTGTATTGACCAACTGTTGACTTTTTAAGTAGGCTTCAAAATGAAGTCTATGGGTATAGAGTAGCCCTCTCTTGAAGTCTGCACTAATTCCTAAGAAAATGACATATTTTCGTAGACTTCTTCTGAAGTCTACTCGGGAAATGAAGTCTGCGCAAGAAGTCTGCACCTAAAGCAGACTTCAAAAGAAGACTACTCGAAAAGAAGCGGAGACTTCAATTGAAGTCTACTTTATTTTAATAAATAATAAACTTTTTAAATCTAAATAGCAGACTTCATTTGAAGTCTACTTTTTAAGTAGACTTCAAATGAAGTCTGGTGGTGAATTCTATTTTTGGTGTGCAGACTGTGGTATTTTGGTCAATATTTGCTATTTTCGGTCAATTGCAAAATTAATCCTCTTAACAAAAAGTAGACTTCAAATGCAGTCCACAGACATCAAATGAAGTCTGCTGAAATCATGTGAAGCCTACAGAAAAAGTCAGACTGATGGTTAATTTCAAAACTAACTTGAGTAAAAGTAGACTTCTTGAGAAGTCTGCAATTTTCTTTTGTGTTCAAAGAAAACCGGTGCACACTTCCAGTGAAGTCTACTCTTGTAACTCAGAAAATTGGTCAATTGCAAAACTAACTTCTGCATTGACTAGCAGACTTCACTAGAAGTCTACTTTTAACTACAGACTTCCTCTGAAGTCTAGTCTTTGTAAATTTTTGAAAATCTTCAAGAACACAAAAAAAATTTGAGTTAAGATCATGTTTTTACCTTGTTTGAATGTCCAGAAAGTTGAATTGAACTCTAAATCGTAACTTTTAGCTTTAAATAGCATAAAAATGAAAGATTAAGAATTTCAAGAAATGTAAATGAAAAATTAGATAGTTTTCTAGATAGAATTGAAGAGAAACTGAGAGATTGTTAGATTAGAGATGGTTATGAAGCATAATGAATCAAAAATGGTTGGTGAAAGTGCATTAAAAGCTTTATTTTTGGTTGTTAATGGTGATGTGAGAATTGAAGAAGATACCAATTTCGTAAATATCGAAGATTTGAGAGTGCATTTGATATTTTTGTGTTTAAAAAGAAAATAAAAAAATAAAAATTAATGGCAAAACCAAAAATATAAGAAAAATAATGGTAAAATAGAAAAAAAAAGTTTTACCAAAAAGAAATGGTTAGTTTTGCATTTGAAAAAAATAAAGAGAATTTTCAAAAATACCTCTATTGGCATGCATCTTTTTGAAAACCTACCCTTTTCAAAACTTACCATTTTTTTTGAAAATTGGGAGAGAGAAATGGTCATAAAAAGGTATGTTTTGAAAAATGACGTTTCAAAAAGGGTATTTTTAATAATTCCTCAAAATTGAATGGGTTATATTTGCAAACATCCCTTTATTAGACATATAATTTTATTTTAAATTTATAAAAAAAAATAAAAAGTAAAAAATAAAATATATAAATGATTTTAATTAGTTTTTAAACTATGAGAAATAGAAACTATTATAAAATAATCTAAATAACTCAATAATAGACATGTATCCTATAAAATAGAAAATTGAGGAGTTTTTATGGGTTCTCAAATGAGAATCCATTCTCACCAATTTTTCATAAAAAATATTTTTTATTTATTATGATTTATTTTAATGGTGAGAAACTTGGGGAAAACCTCTACTGCAGATGGTCTTATATATGTAAATTATGTGACTTTGGGCATATATATTTTTTATTTAATTAATTTTTTTACTTTATATATTAGTAATTAATTTTTGAATAATTGGTATTAGATAAAAACACAAAAGATAAATTCAATATAATATGTGAAAAGTGAATTTTTATAATCAGAAATTTCTAAGACATATAAAAACAATTTCTAAGACATAAAATACAAAATTATCAATCATATATAAATAATATATTAAATCATTGATCTTACTTTACAAATCATATTATACTTATGATTTATGTTATATTATACTTATGATTATGTTATGTAAACTTTTTTTTTCTAGGCATTGTATTATCGTTGTCCTCTGGGAATGGAGATGATGGAATACACTGATTTTTCCATTTTTATTAACATGTGAGTTTTAAATCTTTTAATAATTTATTACTGATTTTATTTTTTAAAACATATGAGTTTAACGATTAAAAATAATGTTTCCTATCTTGTATATTATTTTTATAAGAAAATAATAAACACAAAAATAATGTTTTAAATAAGTATGTTGATAATATTTTAGAATATAAGTCTACTTCAAAATTTTACTTTTATATAACATGAATATCTTTTATAAGTTACATGTATAAAGAGATTTAAAATACATTATAAATGCTTAAAATAATAGAAATCTTTTACATAATAAAATGATAGCAATAATTAGAATTGACGTTGATTATATTTGTTAATTATTTGATATACTATTGGTTTATTCTATTTTGGATGGGGTAATTTGGGGAAATCACATTCATTTTTTCAAATTTATTGATAAGATTTTGATTGATTCTGTATTAATTACGAATTTTTTTTGAATTTTATGTTGATTTGTGATGGGGGATTTGATTAAAATGACTTAAAATTTGGTTGGAAATAGAAAAGTAGACCCCTATTTGAGTCAAATACAAAACTAACTCAAAAGTCTAGTGAATTTACAATATTCTCCTTAATGAACAAACAAAAAAAAACAGATATCACAATTACAGTTTTAACCTTCGATAGTCTACAATTAAAGTCTACATGTATGTAGACTATATGTGAAGTCTACAAGGTAGAATACATATGAAAACTACAAAGTAGACGTAAAATAAAGTCTACTTTGTGATTAATTTTATTTTTAATAATGAAATTAAAAATATAAGCAATTAGAATGTTTAATTTATTTAATTAAAAATATAAGTAATTAGGATGTTTAAAATTAAAATTTATTTACTTAAATGTATACTTCAGTATGTATTTTGAATTGAATTTTAATTTTTGTAAACGTTATTTAAATATTACATGTTGAATTTTAGATTTTACGTAGACTTTATTTAAAGTTTACATTTTAAATTTTGGTTTTTACGTAGACTTTATTTAAAGTCTATAAAATATAATTAATTTAATGCAAAAAATAATTATTAATGAAAACTTATTTAGTGTAGACTTTATATGAAGTTAAACTAACAACTATCATATTCCCTAGATTTTGATATTGTGAACTGGTAATGAATATAAACAATTAAGTCTTTAGTGTAGACTTTATTTAAAATCTTCAGTGTAGACTTTATTTAAAGTCTTCAGTGTAGATTTTATTTAAAGTCATCAGTATAGACTTCGTATAAAGTCTACAATTTAAGTCTACAACGAATTAAAGTACAAATTAAATTGGTTTGTTGTCAAACCAAGTATTGTACCATCTAATTTGCCCTACATATAAAAGGAATGTGTGTAAAAAACCCTAAGAGGCTCCATCTTTTACAGCCACCATAATTTTCTCTCTACATTTTTTTCTCCACCGCCAAAGCAATTCCGACCAACACAGGCAGAGTTTCGCTGTCGACTGAAGCACACCACTGTCATTCTTCTCTTCTCTAGTGACTCTTCCTCTCTGGTTTGTTTTCTTATTTCTTCTTCCTCTTTGCTTTTTTTTTTGTTTCTTCTTCATCTCTTATTTCTTCTTGTTTCTTTCCTTTCACAATTTCTTCTTCTCTCTGTTCAGGTCTGATGGTGGTGGTTACAGTGGTGAAACTTTTGTTTGGCAGCGGGGAAATACTTACAATCAGATTGTGGTCACACATCTGTGTTTTTATTGCTATTCTTTTTGTATTCTCTTTGATTTATTCTGTTTTTATTCATCTTTATTATGTGAAACCCATATTTGTCTTCTTCTTTCTTCCTTTCAAACACAGATTTGTTATTATTTCTAAAGTTTTGTTATTTGTTATTTTAAGATTAGTAGATTTGAGTTTTACTTTTTGTTGTTGTAAGATTAGTAGAACTGAGATTTGAGTTTTGATTTTTTGTAAGAAATTTTATTTTTGTCTCATGTTCACCGTGGTCTGAGATGTGAAAAGTCTCATTCTATATTTTAATTTATTTATTATTTGTAGAGTTGTCATGTAGATTTTGTGTGTAGAGTTATCATGTAGCCTTCGTGTGTAGAGTTGTCATGTAGACTTCATGTGTAGAGTTTTCATGTAGACTTTGTGTGTGGAGTTGTCATGTAGACTTCGTGTGTATAATTGTCATGTAGATTTTGTGTGTATATTAATATGGAAATTGTTTTGGATAAAGAGTCGAATCTTGGAATGTTTGTTACGTCGGATCTCCTTTTTGCATCATAGTTATCTTCATCTTTCGTTTTTGTGTTTGCTTTTTGTATTGCTGATTCAGAATGGTTTCTTTTTGTTGCAAGAACTCAGCTGGGTTAGATTTTATCTTCACCTTTCCATTGAAATCTGCAAATATTTACGCTGATTGGTGAGTTGTTTTCTTTTTTATTGAGTTTGTGTTGATAAATTTGGGGAAAAGATCTCTCGAATATAGTTCTTTGTTGATGTTGATCTCGCTGCTGAGTGTTGACAATGAGTCTAGTTGATTAATTCAAACTACTAGATCAATGATTTTAACTGATCAAAATGCTTTTTTTTGTAGCTAATCGACAAAATATTGAGGTTCAGTTAATGAGAGCAAAGAAAACATCTATTTAGTACCCTTTTGATATTAGTCATTTTTTTAGCTCTGGTGTGGGCTTTTGACCGGCTTTATTCTATTATGTTTGAGTTTTGGTAGGTTATTTTAAAAGATCTATAAACAAGTCAGGATATTTTAGCTCTTATGTACACAAGTATTTAGTTTAATTTTCTAGTTTATAGATGTTTGAGTTCAGCAAAAATTTTTTATTGTTTCAATCAATCAAACATTTGGTTGCGTTACAATTTGACAGTAATTTGGTCATTTCTAATGTTTTGTTGATTCCTAAATAATTAAGTTCATTTACTTATGAAAAATCAGAAAACAAACTTCTTCCAAGCCTAATACTTTCTCCTCGATGCCACAATTAATCAATAGGTTTATGATGTTTCCTTGTATATTTAAGAGTCATTTTCATTATGAACCTTGAATCTCTTTTATAACCAATTTATCTTAAAGAAAAAATTTTATACATTGTACAACAAAATTGATATTGTAGACTTGGTATGAAGTTTATTTTTAACATATTTGACATAGTATACTTTTGTATAAAGTCTACTTAGCCAGTAGACTTCAAATGAAGTCTACCCAATGTAGACTTCAAATGAAGTCTACTCAAAATGAGTTAAAAACCTAAATTATTTCAAAAATTTATTAAACCATAAACATAACACATAAACATGTACAAACAGTTAAGTAAACATAAATGGGGAAAAAAACTTTATCNGTAGACTTCAAATGAAGTCTACCCAATGTAGACTTCAAATGAAGTCTACTCAAAATGAGTTAAAAACCTAAATTATTTCAAAAATTTATTAAACCATAAACATAACACATAAACATGTACAAACAGTTAAGTAAACATAAATGGGGAAAAAAACTTTATCCATATGCTATAAATTGAGTTTTATCAAAATTGAAAAAGTAGACTTTATTTAAAGTCTAAAACATGTAGACTTTATTTAAAGTCTACTCAAAATGAGCTACATGCCTAAATTATATCAAAAATTTAGTAAACCATAAAATATAACACATAAACATGTGAAATTTATACACATGAAGGTAAATGGGTAAACACACATGGGAAAATACAAAAAAAACATTATACATATGCTATAATTTGAGTTTTAAAAGTAGATTTAAAATAAAGTCTACTAAAGGGTTAGTTTTGCATTTGACCAAAGTTTGACTTTCAAGAAGTAGACTTAATTTATAGTCTACAGAAGAAGTAGGCTTAATTTACAGTCTACATCAGAAATCTACAATATGTTTATAAAAGTAGACTTCTTTTTAAGTCTACTGAGGTTAGTTTAGCAATTGACTAAGTTTGACTTTCTATGTTAAATCTAATTTGTAAGTCTACATTTTGTAGACTTTAATTGAAGTCTACTTTTCAGAAATGTAGATTTTAAATAAAGTTTACTTTTTTATTTAGTTATGTCATATGTGGAATGATGCAAGCTAATAATTAGTAGACTTAAGGTAAAGTCTACATTTTGAAAAGTAGACTTTAAATTAACTCTACAAAATGTAGACTTCCTGAGTAGATTTAACTGAAAAAGTAAAACTTAGTCAATAGCAAAACTAACCTCAGTAGACTTAAAAAGAAGTTTACTTTTAAAAATTTTGTGTAGACTTCTAATGTAGACTCAAAATAAATTCTACTTCGATAGTCAACATATTGGTCAATTGCAAAACTAACCATTTTAGTGTAGACTTAAAATAAAGTCTACATCCGAATTTTTTCTCAACAAAGAGAAAAATGTAGACTTAGTTTTAAGTCTACA
>OVBA01002181.1:0-36427 GCA_900406435.1 Lepidium aucheri | reverse complement strand
TTTCTTGCAAATCCGTGGGTTATAACCTTCTAAAAATAATATTTCATGTCACTTTTTGATATTTTTATGATTTGATAGATTTCACATGTTTTGGAAACATAACTCATTTTCTACAAATTTATGAGTAATAGCCTTCTAAAAATAACAATTCAAATCGTTTTTGATTACTTGTAAGAGATTATAGATTTTGCATGCTTATACTAAATAACTCATTTTCTTTCAAATTTGTGGGTTATAACCTTTCTAAAAATAATATATCATGTCATTTTTGATATTTTAAAGATTGTATCGATTTCACATGTTTTTAAAAGATAAATCATTTTTCTACAAACTTGTGAGTAATAGCCTTCTAAAAATAACATTTCACATCATTTTTGATTACTTGTAAAAGATTATAGATTTTTCATGTTTTTACTAAATAACTCATTTTCTTGCAAATTCGTGGGTTATAACTTTCAAAAATAATAGTTCATGTCATTTTTGATTTTTTTATGATATTATAGATTTTACATGTTTTGGAAAAATAACTCATTTTCTACAGATTTGTGAGTTATAGCCGTCTAAAAATAACATTTCACATCATTTTTTACTTGTAGAAGATTAAAGAGTTTGCATGTTTTTTTACTAAATAACTTATTTTCTTGCAAATTCTTGGGTTATAACCTTCTAAAAATAAAATTTCATGTCATTTTTGATATTTTTATGATTTTATAGATTTCACATGTTTTGAAAACATAACTCATTTTTCTTCAAATTTATGAATAATAGCCTTCTAAAAATAATATTTCACATCTTTTTTGATTACTTGTAAGAGATTATAGATTTTGCATGTTTTTACTAAATAACTCGTTTTCTTGCAAATTTGTAGGTTATAACCTTCTAAAAAGAATATTTCATGCTCTTTTTGAAATTTTTATGATTTTATAGATTTTACATGTTTTGGAAAAATAGCTCATTTTTCTACAAATTTGTGAGTTATAGGCTTCTAAGAATAACATTTCACATCATTTTCATTACTTGTAGGAGATTATGGAGTTTCCATGTTTTTACTAAATAACTCATTTTCTTTCAAATTCGTGGGTTATTATAGCCTTCTAAAAATAATATCTCATGTCCTTTTTTGAAATTTTTATGATATTATAGATTTTACATGTTTTGGAAAAACAACTCATTTTTCTACAAATTTGTGAGTTATAGCCTTCTAAAAATATTATTTCACATCATTTTTGATTACTTGTAAGAGATTATAGATTTTGCATATTTTTACTAAATAACTCATTGTTTTGCAATTTCGTGGGTTATAACCTTCTAAAAATAATATTTCATGTCATTTTGCTATTTTTATGATTTTCTAGATTTCACATGTTTTGGAATAATAACTCTTTTTACTACAAAAGCCTTCTAAAAATAACATTTCACATCATTTTTTATTACTTGTAAAAGATTATAGATTTTGATATTTCATGTTTTGGAAACATAACTCATTTTTCTACAGATTTATGAGTAATAGCCTTCTAAAAATTACAAATTACATCATTTTTGATTACTTGGAAGAGATTATAGATTTTGCATGTTTTTATAAAATAACTCATTTTCTAGCAGTTTCGTGGGTTATAACCTTCTAAAAATAATATTTCATGTCAGTTTTAAAAGGTTATAACCCACAAAATTGCTAGAAAACGAGTTATTTAATAAAAACATGCAAAATCTATAATTTCTTTCAAACCTGTTAATATGATAGTGGAGTTGGACTTGGAGTTGAAGTTGTTGACAAGATGCAGGAGCATGAATGTTACGAATACTTTGGTCCAGACTATACACTTCACGTTGCTTCAAGGTAACATGGAAAATAAAAATTGTCGTCAAAGGCTCAGAGACAAAGTCTCTGGGGCTAAAACATAAAGCCCAAAACAGTTATGGCCTTAACAAAATACTGGGCCGAGAGATATAATAAGTAGTAGGCCTTAATGAGCTTAGGAGATGGGCTTTTAAATAGACATATTCCATTTATATTCGATATTGTTTCCAATACACACCTTGTAATATTAGTTAATGTGTCTACGACAATGTTTTATGTGTTCGTAATATACTTCGAAAGGTGTTGATAGAATGATTAACTGCTGATTTTTCAAAATTCATTGAAAGTCACAATCCAAAGAAAAGTGATAAACTACTCAATCATAATCTCGTTCTTGTATCTCATCTATAGTTTTACTTCTGAAACTTTTGTCATTCCGAAGAACTTGGCTGCAACATCTCGAGGTTTGGTAAAATTGCAGTAGCTTCACCATCAAGAACAACAAGGTCATTGTTGTTCTTAAAGCACTTAGTTGAGAATTTGACACTAACAGAAAGAAAAGAATGAGGATTGAGTTAATGTCAAAGAAAATGAAATAAATATGTTTACAGTTCTGGTGGGTTTATATAAGCTTACATGTATTTATTCTTGGTTTCTCTTAAAGCTGTGGCTTGAACCAAACCGAGAATCTCATCATCTATGTAAACGGGCCATCGAAAATGCAGACTTTGAGATACATATACTGCTCCAGGCTGCAAACGAGACCAAAAAGATTTAGTCTTGTTTATGTAAATATGTATAATCCTGATGCACTAGGACATGTAGAATGTAATGTAAAACTTGAGAACTTACGAAATGTGCAGAGATAATGCGAGGAAACATAGAAGAAACAAGCATCCCATGGACAAGGCGATTCTCAAATCCAGCTTTACGAGCAGATTCTGGATCGAAATGGATTGAGTTCCAATCATGGCTCACCTCAGCATATGCCTTAACATCTTCACTTGAGAAAACTCTTGTTTCTCGTAAAACATCTCCCACTTTAAGTGTCTTTGAAGCAACTGCTGAGAAACACCTTGAGACAAAGAGATGTGACGAAAGAAATGCTTTAGCCAGCATTGTTGTTTCACCTGAAAGATGGGGACAAAGCAGAGTGCAAATTTGCCTGAACAACACAATCAAACACTTTGAGTTATTATTCGCCTTTTTTCAGCTGCATTGTTCTCAGTGAGTCAATTTGTCGAACAGGTTATAGGCACGCTGTTGAAAGGAATTCAGGGGAAAGAGACTGTTGGTTGTGACCCTTGATTTCTTTCCCTCCACAACATGTCAATGATCGCTCAGATCATAAGTTCAGGCTCAGATCCTCAACAAAACAAGAATAATCTAGAGTTTCAGGCTCTAATTCTCTCCCTCACAGTCATCAGCCAACACAAGGCATTTAATTTAAGGTGACTCTCGAAACAGATCGAGTATTTAAGGTAAGTATTGCAAGTTTGCAACTAACACTTATTACAAAGTAGTCCTTGATAATACTTCTATTTGCAATTAAGTCTGAGACTCCTGATTGTTCCTGACAGGTCCTTCTCTTAGGACAACAGATTGCAGCATTTCAGCATTTCAAGTAATAACAGCAAATTCCAAACCAAACATAATGTAGGTGGAGCTGAAAGTAAACACTACCTTAAATACTAAGAAATAAGAAACAATACAAATATAAACAAACTCATCTTAAAAATAACAAAGCATAATTCTTCTCAACTATTTTCACGTATAGTCTTTTTTGTCGATTTGTTTAGACAGTTCTCGCCGGTTTTGTGTTATATACAAATTTCGTTTCTTTTTTAATGATAAAATCTCATCAAAAGAGAAAGTTTCAGACACAATAGTATTTGTTCTCAGAGAGACTCTACTTTAGAGTAGGAACTTCCTACAAATAAAAATAGTGATACCCAATTTCACCTACACGAATTCCATGTCAGCTTCTTTCAACTGTCAGTCTCATCTCTTCGAGATCGCTCTTCCTCAATATCTACCAAGTCTTCTTCTTCACCTTTTTTACCCGCTTGCTCTTTCCAGTATGCTACCAATTTTTTCAATCGCACCATCTCCTTAGATGATATATGTTTGCTTGGATCATTCACGATCGTTCTCACTCTTGACGCGTATCTGCAATTGGCCAAATCACAAAATGTTGTATGATATATCTGATTACGAGTAAAATCGATGTAAACACTCGGCCTATTTGAAAATTCTGGGATATATATATCGTGAAAACTCATCTCAGCACTTACAGAAGAGAATTGTATGTCTCGTCCAAATTTGATTCAGCTGGAGACACATTAACAAACATTAACGTCTTTGCATTGCCGCCCAAGGAATCGCTCATCAACATGGTTAACTTGTGATTCCTGTAAGGAATATGCTGGTTGCCAGAAGACAAAGCGCCAATAACATCACCTAAAGCAGAAAGTGATTTGTTGATACTTTGAGCTTCTTTGAGTTGACAACCCGCAGAGCCTGACTTTTTCACTCTTTCAGAACCAGCAAGATCCACAAAACTCAACTGCAAATTAATAGAACATCAAAATACAGAAATACTACCATGGGAAATAAATCATTTCTCATTATTTTTACCAAAATGATCACGACAATCCATGTATGATGAAGGCATAATAATCGTCTAATATTATTGATCATATTTCATCCTATTTTTCCATTGGTAAATGTTTTGGATCTACGCTAAGGTTTAACATTGTGTACCAGACCAAAAATATTATTATAACTTTATTCACCTTGCCCCTTGCAGCAGACTGGGTTTGAAGATCAATACTTTCAATAACAACCGAAAGTATTAGGTGGGATCGTGAGCTTTCTTCATTCATATTTGTTCCAGAAACATGTCTCCGTTCAGATCCTCTTTCAATAATTGTTCGCAGTTCCTCTAAAGTTGATATAGGAATAGTTGTCACATTCTCTACGAAGACCATACCCTGAGGAAATATTTTATGCATGAGATCAAACTTATGCATCTACAGACCAGTTAAATATAGATATATAAATTACCTTTGAATCCTTTTTAATCTCTAGTTTCAAGCGTCTTGCACTTTTTGGTAACAGAAGGTCCACAAGTGTGTCTTGATAAAGTTCCACCATATATGCCTACATAATTTCTTGTTATCATTTGGTGCCACAATCTTTTATCACATCATATAGTAAGAAAAGAAATTACCTTCAGACAAAACGAAAATCTGTTGCTATCTCGCTTTAATATTTTGAAAAGTTCCCTTGTAGCTCGAGGTGTGAGTCCAGGATTGTTCTCATGCCCATATATTGTGAAAGTTTTTCCAGAACCAGTTTGACCATATGCAAAGATGCAAACGTTATACCCATCTACAGCGGACTGTACCAAATACTTTTAAAGAGAATAAAAAAGGAAGATATTAGCCCTCGCAACAAAAAGAGCAAAGGATGAAAGGTAATTGAACATAGTTATCAATAATACCTTTGTGTCTTCAAAGACATCATCTTGACTAGCACGCATGTCAAATACGCGATCATATATGTGTTGCTTTCTTTTGTCATCTTTCCATGGATGTTCGACTGTAAACTCATCCACAGTTGTCAGCATTTGTTTTTCCCTCTCTGAACTTTCTTTCTCATTTAAAGGTCTTATTCTACAATAGACTCTAATCTTCCCTTTCATATCTACAATTACATGGAAACAAAAATAGATATCAATAAATTCCAAAAATACAGTAATGCATCTCATCATAAAATTTAAGCGTCGTCTTACCTTCTATGGTATTATAGTATCTTTTCCTCAAAATTTGTTCTTCCTTATAAAGTATTTCTAGCTCAGCAAGTTGGGCTCCTTGCATCTTCACAATCGCAGCTGTTTGTTCATTCTTTCTGTCGATGTCCTAAGAAAATGAAATTGTAATGTAAATACCTAACCTCTAATTTATTACTAAAACTAAATCATGAAAAGACATTATCATCCTCAAACGAGAAACAAAATTAAAATGACAAAGAGGACTAAAGAGTACCAATACCTCTTTCATTTCTCTTAACTCCTCCAGTTCTTTCAAATTATTCTGCAACAGGAGCATATCAGTGTTCTTACTTTCAATCATTGACTCAGCACTATATAAGTCTTGAGTAAGGGCTTCAAGCTTATTTTCAAGCTCAGAAACTCGAAGCTTTAACACTTTTCGTTCTTGTTCATATCTCTTTTGATGAATTTCAACCTGAAATATTAAAGAGTCAACAATACGCAAGTATTTGATACTTCTTAATTTGATATTGACCATAACTCACCTCCTCTGCTTTCTTCTTTTCAATATTAACAATACTTTGCTCCAATATTTTGTTCTCACTCAGCAACCTCTTTGAATTATCAACTGCAATGTGCAGTTCCTTATTTCGAACTTCTAACTCCTTTTGGATCTTGTATAATATCTGTGATAATTTTATCGTTGAAGAAAACAGAATTACTTACAAATAAATGACACAAGTAGAAGAAGACACCAACTATGAATCACATTTAGAAACATGTTATGCACCTGATTATTCATTTCGGTTAGCTCTAATTTTGTCTCTTTACTTGATTTTGTGTTGCCCGTTTTTGCCAACCTTGCTTCCATTCCTCGTAGTTCAGACATCAAAGTCTAGAGCATACATACAATAAACAATTACATAACTGTGACCAAACATCAAAATGAAGAGAAAAGTTATGTTATAACTTATAACTAACTTGAATGGTTGTCGTCTTCTCATCACCCAACGACTTAAGTTTATCACGGTCTAAGGTAACCTCAAACAACTTTTTCCTTTCAAGCTCCAAACTATTGTGTGTAGCTTCTAACTCTTCACGCAGAGTAACTTCTAGCTGACTTTTTTCTTGCAGTTCATCCATTAACTATACAACAAATAGAAAAAAGGAATCGAAGTCAACCTAAATAACATTAGATAGGATATGTTATATGTACAACTACCAAACATAAAAGCAATGACAACTACAACTCTGATACGTTATTTCATGTTTCTAAACAGAGAAATACATTCTCACTATAAATTCAATTTTACATGACCAAAAAACATATAATCTGTTCACTTTTGTACCTTCTCAATTTTCTTTTGAGACTCTTCAAAAGCCTTAGACATGTCATGCACACGTTTTTCATAAACTTCAAGATTTTGAGGTTTAGAACTGCAGGATATATCTCCATTAACCAAGCTATTGGCAGCAGATCGAGCTTTGGAGTATCGACGCAACATGACATCATTTATATGTGTTTGCAAAGCAACACAAATTTCTTCTCCCTACAAACAATAAAACAACACATCATTTATATGTGTTTGCAAAGCAACACAAATTTCTTCTCCCTACAAACAATAAAACAGCGGTCCAACTTACGAATTTCCCAAATCAAAAATCAAACAAAAAATATATTCAAAACTATAAAGTTCCACATATATCGATGTTTGAACCTGTTTGGTCTCAAACTGAAATATGTGAAGAACACCAGCGACTCTCATTTTGAAAAAGACAGCAGTGTTACTGCTGCCAAATTGCATTATGTCACGTAATTCCGCTGAGTGCAAGTACTCTTTGGGAACCGGTCGAAAAAAATGAACCTACACAAAAGAAAACAACAAATTTCAACTCCAGCAAAACATTTCAATTTCAACAATATTAACAGTGTTGTTCTAAGTATCATCATGTATAGCATCTACTTTGAAACTAACCCCACGTTTGTTGATACCCAAAATGATTCTCCCTGGTAAAAGGCCAATTGGATCATCTATCTTGCGAACGCTAAAAAACACTGAATTCCCATATGGCAATGCCTTCAATATCCGTAGAAACTGTTGTCTTGCATCATCTTTAGACACGTTCTCCTAAATTTCCAAAAACACACGAAAAATCATTTGAGCATGTTATCACTTCAATGGAATTGTATTTGGAATATATATAGCTGAAAAAAAAAATATAATAAAACAAAATGCAAGGCATGGGTCATTCCTACCATCGAACGGTAGCGAGCAAGGATATCTAATTCCCATTCACGCTTTGCTCGGGTTATGGCTATTTGTCTTGGCAAAAATCGCTCCAGAAGTGATGTCCAATCGCTGATATATACCAATGAGAAGATTAATGATTATATAAATGGGAAAGAAAAAAGACATCTGAAAGTGTCAGACAAGGAAAAAATGTTTCAGTGGCTTAGGTCAAAAAAATTGAAAAACAATTCCTATATTCAGAAGTTTAAAAATACTAACATGCATGATTCTGGACTATTGACAAACCCGATCCCAACAAGAATTTGCAAGGCACAAAGCTGAGCCGCATCGTCCCTTCCAACAGGATAATTTCCTAGCAAATAGTCATGTTGCAGCTGCATGTACGTATATTAGCAAGGGAAAGAAATTTTTCGTCTAAAAATAATATATCATTATGGAAGAAATACTCACTTGTACATATGAAAGTTGCACAAACATTAGATCTGTTACAGCTTCATCAGACTCTCGGAATAATTTTTTTTTAAATACTAGTTTGCAGTGTAGTATCTCTCCTTTATTTCTATCCTTTATAGCTTTGAATTCCGTGAGAAGATCTCCAATATACTTGTTATCATCCAAACCTATATATTCCTCTGTAAGTGACAGACATAGAAAACCAATTAATAATGTAGTTATACTTCCAAACACGATCAAGGAGTCATACGAAAGCATACCATTTCCTGGATCAGAAGCTTTCGTATTTGAAACAACTTTACGACATTCAAACAAACTGAAGCTAGAGAAAGCTGATAGTTTAATTGTCCCGGCTAGCTCCTGACACGAACGTGTTGATGCAATGAGACGAAAACAAAGGGACAAATGAAAACAGAATGCTTGAACAAGCTAGTTCGAACAAAATACTTACTAAATGTACTACTTTAAAATTAAGATAAAGGAATTAGAAAAAAAAAATACCTCAACAGCATCAGACACGGTTGTAGCCATGTCATATGAAATTTCTTCAAAAGTTTCATCTAGAAAGAAAACTATGGTCGTGAGCTTTCGACCGGTCAAGAGGGCTTCAATTTCTTCACGGCCAGGTGTGGAATGTCTAGGACCAGCTTTAATAGAGCGTTTCAAGGCCTTCAAAGTATTTACAGCAAGAACCTGGGCCTCTGGCTCAATAGTTGCATCGTGTGCCACATTATGAATATACTCTGATAAATATCCACCAATATCTTTGCTAGGAGGCATTGAGGACGCACATAGGTACATCAATTCCCAAGCTTTTATCAAGTATTGCCTGAAATTTTGCCAAAAGGAGAAAAAAATAGCTACAGGTAAGAAATCATATACATAGAGATGAACTGGTATCTGGGGGGAGGGGAGAAAGTAGCAACGGGAATGCACCTGTCAGGATTATGTCTAGTCTGTTTGGAGATTTGGGCAAAAAGTTCGTCTCTAAGTTCAACACGCTTCAAAGTCTTCTTGAAGAGCTTTCCAACAAGTTCAATGCGTTCATCCAAACTAGGTGGCGTTGAACGATCACATGAATCAACGCCCATATATTTTAAGATAATATGAAACAACTTGGTAGCACGGCTGACGAGATCGCTGTTAATCTTGAGTAGAGATGTGGGGATGGGATCCTGACGAGAGAGATACATTTTAGCTTAAAAGTCAATAGATAGTCAAATGGAGCAGAAAGAGGAAAAGGAGAAAGTGCAAAAAAACCTTCTGAAAGCAAAGCATATCTTCAAATGTGAAGCGCTCGCGGACGTGAGAGCCAGAGGACTTTTTAGAATAAAAGAAGCCACGCTTGCCAGCAGACTGGATTTGCTTCTGCATAAGCCGCAGGAATGCTTCAACCTGGAAGCGGTCAATGAGGGGGATGGCTGCAGCAAGCTCGGCCGGAATTGACAACGCCACTTGAGGAGCTGGGGACCTGCGACAGAGAAATGTTTGGAAATTCAGAGACAGACAAAAAGAGAAGACGACGAATAAAGAAGGAGCAAAGACTTACAGAGGAGGAAGAGAAGACGATTCACTATCAAAGTCTGTTCCAGAAGGATTTGGAACATAAAAGCAAGAAGAAACATCGGCACCGACTTCGTTGCCATTGCCAGAGCTCAACGAACTATTACTGCCTCGTTGGGCCTCCATAGCCGAAGAAAAACAAAGATTGTAGATCTGAAGCACAATGTGCCCAGAATTTCGGAAGAGAGCAAGGGAGAGAGAAAGAGACGAGAGTCACGGGAGATGTTTAATTTCCCCTTCTTCCCATTGAATACTTCACGATTTAATCTCAGCTGTTCTTCTCACTTTTTTGTCTTTTTTTTTTCTTTTATATAGTTAATAAAAGATGAGGAAATCGAAGGAATCACTCGTCGTCGTTGTGATTTGGTTGAAGAAACCAAATAAATGAATGATGAATTTAGGACGTGCTTCCACGTCCATTGGCCATGGTTGTGCCTCCCAACACCATGAAACAAATTTAAACATCTGCTTGCTTTGGTGTCATTCTTAATACAATAATGCATTTGTAATGCAAAGGCCTTTTCAACGACACAAGTGTTGTTACTATATATTTTCGTCTTCAGCTAAGACTTAAAGTATCTAGTGCTCCATCACATCCTACACTTCACAGCTTTGCGATTGCTATAGCAGGCAAGTTGTTCCTTGACGGAAGCTTTAGATCCTCCCATTCTTCCACTCTCTGGAAGTACTGCTCTACCATGATATCCTTCATGTCCTCTAATCGCTTTGGCTCCCACTAAAAATATCAGCAATACGCCATTATATCAATTATGTGGATCATAACCACAAAATACCTAATGGAGAGATCTGTTAAACCTTTGGGTTTTTATCCTTGTCTACCAATATGGCTCTGCACCCCTGCATTAGAAAGATACACTGCTGTAACTATGGTCTACCACGACAGTTTAAGGATGAACATATAATCCGGGAAGCTTGCAAAAACCTCCACAAAATCTTTGCTGATTTCTCCCTTCATCACATGACACACCATTCTATACTCACGGATAAGACAATTCCCCACCCCCTGCAATCGCCCTTCTCTTATCTGAAATATATACACACATTCAGCTCTTTGGCATCATTGCCTATGCTGCATTCTGGGTACATACCGATCTTAGAGAGATTTTAAGGCTTGCTGGTGACGCCTTCTTTAATACTCGAATGGTAGCTGAGATCCAACCATCTCCTTCGTAAGTGGCCTCTCTCTCCTAAATAACACATATGATGGTCGAGTACATTGTCAAAGGTAAATCAGTCAACTCAGGATCAACAAGCCAATTTATCCTTTTTATAAATGAAAACCTTACAAGTGCAGATATAATTTCTTCGACAGTTCTCCTAGAAAAACACCTATCAATAACATCTAACCTGCGCACAGAAAGAAACGGAAAGATAAGAAACACCTATCCTCTGCACTTTTTGATCCCACAAATTTTTCATAGAAGATTTGATGACAAATAGATTCTGAAAAGAGCCACTGAAACCTGAGACCAATACAAGATTGAAAGTTTAAAAACATCTAATATAATCACGGTCAGTAGCAGAGAAAACGTTTGAGCATACATGCAAACAAGTATAGTGCAGAAGTACACTTGTGCTCTGGTCCTGGTGGTGTTAGGGAATAGTGACCCATAATGTGGTTAGTATATTTTATTAATCATTAACTTTAATACATTAACTGTTAAGGTAATGATTAGTATCAACATATTAAACACATGTCATTGTCACACTTAAAGCAAATTAAAATTGAAAGATCAGAATATAGTGTGACCTATAATGCAGAACCAACTCAGCTACAACGATAGTAGTAGATAGAGTAAAAGAGATAAAATCATATACACACTTGCCTGTGGTAAGCACTCTGCTGTTTGAGGCGTGGATGCTGGGTGTATGCATCAAGAACTGCTGAGGTATATATTGGATCACTTGAACCAACTCTGCAAAGTTCTGCTTCTAACGCAGTCAACCTCTGTGAAAAGGAGCAAACAATCAGTTGAGGAAACAAATAGTGACTGACACTAGTAGCAATAAATCAAAAAATCTAAATTGTAACAGTTATTCATAATGTTTGGTTGGTTATGGACACTTATAATTTATACTAAGAACCATCACGCCAAGGAAATTGCAAGCACACTGAACAAGACTGGTCCAAAACACGACAGAAGTAATGGGGAGTACTGAAGACGGAAGTTCAATACCGCTGAAGGCACAAAATGAGTTGCAAGACCACAAGCAAGCATTTCAGCGCCATCTAATCTAGCTCCTGTGAGGCCAACATACTCTCCTAAACAAGAAGACAGGAAGGATAAGAATTTCTCAAACTTCTGTGGATTTAAAAGCATGAAAAATAAAATATAACTTCTGTTACCAAAAAATCCAGGAAGCCTTGACAAGAAGTAAGAGGCGCCAATATCTGGAAAGAGCCCCAGAGCTGTCTCAGGCATGGCAAAAACCTTGAAGACACTCAAAAAATATGGAAAGATATGAGCATACTTTGGAATGACTCATTTGATATCCATGGACATCTGAAAGAAGAAAAAATACCGTGTTCTCAGTTGCAATACGAAATCGACCATGCACGGAGACACCAGCTCCGCCTCCCATGACGATACCATCCAAAATTGAAACCTATAAGTTGAAGACAGTGTTAATTACGAATCGATGAGAGTAAAGCACTAAAAGGAGAGTACAATAGTGTGAGACCTGAGGTTTGCTATAAGTGGCCATAACATAGTTGAGTATGTACTCGTCAGAGAAGAATTTAGCACCGAGTCTCCAGTTACCTATTCGATGAAAACAGAGAAAAAGAGTATAGAAGCTGGAAACAAGAATCGGAAACGATGGAAGGGTGGTAAAAACCTTGTTCGATGTCACGAACAACAGCTGCAACATCGCCACCAGCACAAAAGGCTCTTCCCTGACCCTGTGGAAAGGTTATTCACTGTGTGGAAAAGGAAGGGATAAGGATAATGTTGATTACCTTTAGGATGACAACATTCACACTAGAGTCCTTCTCATATGCAAGGAACAGTTGCAGCAACCCAGAGATCTAGAGAAGATTGAGTCAAGCCAGTATGTACTCAAAGAAAAAGAGAACAAAGAGGGAAATATGCAATACCATGTGGAACGACAGAGCATTGAGCTGCTTGGGTCTGTTCAGTGTCAAAATTCTAACACTCGATTTCTCTTCCACCAAAACCTGAGATCATATGAATTCAGAGAGAGGGAAGAACAGATCGTCATCAACTCATTCATCGAAGAAGAAGAAAAATGGGATTACCTGAGAGTGAGAGGCCATCTCGACTGATGATTCGCCTCTGAATTCCAATTACCTGAGCTGAGCTAAGCAACAAAAATGGGATCGGATATTTCTGTTAAATAGATAAATATCTCGACTGACGCTCAGTTTAGCAAATCAATATTGGGCCTTAAAAGTAAATCTTTTGGTACTGTCATGTTAAGGTGATCAGTTGGGCTTTTTAATAATTGGGCTTAGTATTTGTCGTTATGCTTTTTGGGCTTAGTTTATGTCATAAAGACAAATGGAACTTTGTTCCTCAGCATTATGCAACCATTGTTAGTTTGGACTAAGATATCGTCGTGTGGATGAGAAGATTAATAAAAATGATATTTTCTCTCGGCATCAGCAAAATACATATTATATGTTTACAAATGAGAACGAAGACTTTATTTTTTCTTTCCTTTTGACATTTTCTCTTTTTAGGAAGCCAGTTTTCCAGCTTACCCAACCTCTCCCGCATAAAGTGACACATGGGCACCAGATCAATCATTAAAAAAAGTCTGCTTTCATAAAACTTTCCAAATTGTCAACAACTCAATCTCTGAAATATAGACATATATAAGCTCAACGATCTAAGGTTTATATATATTAGCTCAACGGTATAAGCACCAGCCATCAAAGAGATGGAAAGAGCAAAGAAACGATGGCCGACTGGCAGAGGAATCAGGATAAGCCCGAAGATAAAGAGATTGCGTGCGAGGGTCAGAGGTTTTATCAGGCTACTCAGGAACTTGTGCTGCAAGAGACGGCCATTGGTCAGAGAAGACCGTCTTTATTACACATCTATACGTCAGTCTAACTCTTTCTACGCCGATGCAATTGCAGACTGCATTGACTTCATCAAACGCTCCTCCACTTGACCGCTTCTCATTTCCTTTATTCCTTCTTTTCTATATTCCATGCAACCAATTCCTTATTGTTTTTTGTAAACCTTAAAATATTGTACATATCACTTATAGATTGTAATACTAGGCTTCATTCGATTGTGCCTCTGTGGTTAGCAAGTTACGAGGAGAAAGAGATTGTGAATTTGAACAATTTGGATTAATGTAGAGTTTGGATTTTGGGGAAGAAAAAAAAAAGCATACTAGTAACAATGGGCCTAATAAAAACTATATCCTTAGGAGCCACATCATTAGTCCATTCCTTTATGGCCGTAGGCCCGCTAAAAAGCCCAATAAATCTTTCATATAGGCTTATCTTATACTGGGCCATATGAAAGTATATCAGTACTAACGCCACGTTAGTTTCAAATCAGATCTGACACTGACATTAGCCCAAAGGCCCGTTTAAAAGCCCACGCAATGTTTCAGATCCTTTCTTCCTCGATTCAACGCGTCTGAGTCTCAGATATTCTCCGGCGAAATGGAAGAATACCCGGAAGAGCTCAGGACCCCGCCGGTGAGTCTGGTGGCTCTCTTCGGTTACTCGGAGCTACACACGTCTATTACTAAGCATCTCCACTCCCAGCAGCCTCCTATTAACGCTCTGGCATTCCCTGACTTCTCTCATATCTCTCTCCTACTTGCTCATGATGATCAGATCAACCGTACCACCTCCTTCACAAATCCTCTCAGCGTCTCTGATTCTTCCTCTCCCGATGCTTCCAGATGCGCCGGCATCTTGAAACGGGACTGGCTGCTTAAACACCGCACCAAGGTCCCTGCACTTGTCGCCGCTTTCTTTCCCTCACATCACATTTTCGGCGATCCAACTCAATGGCAACAGGTCTGCTCCGATCTCGACATCCTCAAGTACTTTCTCATCTCCCTTACTTGTTTCCTTGTCCTCCCCCCTTGTTTCAAAACCTTAGTGTAACAATTCGATTTCCATTGCTAGATCCGTTATCCGTCCCAAAAACATCAAACTGGTAGTTGTCGTGGTCCAGTCTTCTCCCCAGGGTACGTTTTTTTTTCCGATTATTTTTTCTTCGTTTCTACGAATTTTGGTCTCTAAGCTCGTGGCTTACTCCTTCCCCGACTTGTTCTAGAGGAAATTAGCGAAGATCGTCTTGTAGCATTGCGAAAACGGGCAGAATTAGACTCTAAGTACGTGCTTTTCTTCAATTCCAGCATAGACTCTGAACTCACACACTCTCTCACCAGGCATGTTTGTCTCCTCTTTTTTCGTCTTCTATCTTGCACCTAGAACAAGAGGTTTTTCCTTCAATGCCTCTCAACACAATGTATTTGCAGAATCGCTTCTGCTTTTGCAGAGTTGGCCCTTGTGTATTATAGAGAAGAAGGAAGGCGAATCAAAAGTCGAGTTGAGAAAAGGAGTTCCAATTCACTTGATTTGAATGTTCGCTACTGTTTTAAAGTAAGCTTTCTCATTTTCTAAGTGGAATCATTTTTTTCCGAAGTACATGGGAAAAGGAAGGCTCATTCATGCCATGACTGCTAGTAGGTCGCTGTATATGCAGAGTTTCGTAGAGATTGGGGTGAAGCATTGAAGTTTTATGAAGATGCATACCATTCCTTGCGCGAGGTCTCTTTTTATCACAAATTATTTTGTTTTCAATCCATCTGTCACGCTAATGTATTCAGCATCTTGTCAACAAATTGTTTTTGATTATGACGTGGAAAATTGTTTACGCAAACAGATGATCGGGACATCAACTAGGTTGCCAGCAATACAACGCTTGGTCGAGATCAAGACCATAGCTGAACAATTGCACTTCAAGATATCAACGCTTTTGTTGCACGGTGGAAAGCTCATAGAAGCAGTGACATGGTTTCATCAACATAAAGCATCATATGAAAAGGTTGTTGGATCCACAGAATTTATCTTTCTCCATTGGGACTGGATGAGTAGGCAGTTTCTTGTCTTTGCTGAGCTGCTGGAGACAAGCTCAGCAACTGTTCAGAGCTTTTCATCCTTAAACCACGGAACTGTGGAAATATCTATGACTGAGTTTGAGTTTTATCCTGCCTATTATTATCAGGTCAGTCAATTTTTCTCTATTGAGCGGATAGTTGGAACATTTGGTGTTAAATTCTTCTGTGTCTTTTACCTTTCTTAAAAAAAAACATTATAGAAACTTGAACAACTATCTCGAAACCAATGCTAGCTTTTTACCCTCTTTCTCAAAAATTTCTGAGCTATCTGTGCCTAGTTCAGTATGTTATAAGTATAATCTGTTCTTATCCATTTGGAAAACTTCTTTCTACACGTAGTTGGCAGCTCATTATTTGAAGAATAAGAAATCTTCCTTGGAGCTGTTGTTGTCAACTTCTGAAACAACTCAAACAACTGATAGCAGCTCTGAATCCATTACTCGTTCAGTATATGTGGGTCAGTTTGCTCAATTACTTGAAGAGGGAGATGCTCTTACACTTCACTCGTAAGTTGTTTAAATTCATCTCACAAGTCTGCATATAAATTAATTATGCTACCACCCCCTCTAATGACATGATTATTTAAATGTTTTTTCAGTATAACGGATGAAGAGTACACACGGTACACAATTTCTGAAGCAAAAAGATTTCAGGATTCCTTTGAAATTATTGCTTGGCTGAAGAGGTCGTATGAATCGTTTACTAACCTGAAAGCCCTGAGGATGGCTGCTCTTTGTGCATATGAAGTTGGCCGAGAGTACTTTTGTTTGGCTGATCCCAACAATGCAAAAATCTTTTTCGACATTGCTGCAAACTTGTACAGAAAAGAAGGCTGGGTAACTTTGCTTTGGGAGGTGCTTGGTTACCTGCGCGAGTGTTCGAGAAACCTTGGTGCTTTTAAAGATTTTTTAGAGTTGTCCCTTGAAATGATTGCACTGCCTGTAACATCTTATGACGATTCTGGGAACCCGGGAAACAAAAATTATGGTCCTGGAGGTCCTGCAACCATTTCAGGGAGAGAAAGTATACATAGAGAAGTTTTTACTCTTGTTTGTAGTGAAGCCGAGCGGATATCATCTACCGGAGGGAGTGGTTTCAAATTATCCACTGATAGCCCTCTTCATCTTGAGATTGATCTTGTCAGTCCTTTAAGACCTGTTCTCCTAGCTTCGGTTGCTTTTCACGAGCAAATGATCAAGCCCCGTGCTTTGTGCTCTATTACATTGTCCTTGCTTTCACATCTACCTCTTCCAGTCGAGATAGATCATCTAGAAGTTCAGTTTAATCAATCCACATGCAATTTTGTCATCAGCAATTCCCAGAGGCCCCTGTGCGCTTCTGCACCTAACGCAATGCAAAGTGGTAGCCAAGTGGAGATTGTGCCGTCTCTGGTGCTTGTGCCGAATAGTTGGTTAAGGTTGACATATGCAATCAAGTCTGGTTAGTGATTTAATTATAAAAATGTTGCTTGTATCTTACACACTTGCACGTATTGCAGTTTCATCATTGATATTCAGACTTCTTTTGGACGTTTTTGTATTCTTAGTTCCCAGTTAGCATTTGAACAAAAATAGAAAATGAAAAATTACCAGTTAGCAGAGTGAAGCTACAGAACTTGTATATATATTATAAAAGCGAAGGGAAGCTGGTATGTTCTTGGTCGCCTAACTTTTCTTGCATTTCTTTGTTTCATTTGCAGAGCAAAGCGGCAAGCTTGAGTGTCTTTCAGTTCTCGCAAAATTGGGGCCTCTTTTTACAATCTGTGTAAGAGCCGAGAGTCCTGCTGCAATGGAGGATTTGCCTGTCTGGAAGCATGAGAATCGTGTGGAATCTCTGCCAACAAAGGACCCAGTTCTTGCTGTCTTTGGCCAGAAAGCTACTCAAGTTGATGAACCTGAACCACAGGTGGACGTCACTCTTGTTGCTTCTGGCCCTGCTTTAGTTGGAGAAGATTTCACAATGCCTATTTTGGTAACTTCAAAGGGTCATGCCGTATACAATGGTGAATTGAAGATTAATCTAGTTGATGTGGGTGGTGGTGGTTTGTTTAGCCCACGAGAAGCAGAACCGTTCTCTCTAGAAAGCCATCATGTCGAAATCTGTGGTATTGATGGGGCTGAGAGTAATGAAGAATCTGAGTCTGAAACAGGGAACATAAAGAAAATTCAGCAATCGTTTGGGCTGGTTTCTGTGCCAGACCTGAAGGAAGGGGAATCATGGTCGTGCAAACTAGATATCAAGTGGCATAGACCCAAGCCTATCATGCTTTTTGTGTCATTGGGCTACTTGCCACATGGCAATGAAGCCAATACGCAAAAAGTTCACATACACAAGAGCTTACAGATTGAAGGGAAGATGCCTCTTTTAATTAGCAATCGGTTTATGTTGCCGTATAGAAGGGATCATCTATTACTGAATAGGATCAAGCCAGCCCCTGATTCTGAAGACATGTCTTCTCTGCCATTGAACGAAAAAAGCATGTTAGTTGTCAGTGCCAAAAATTGCTCAGAGATAGCGCTGGAACTGGTGTCCATGTCCATTGAATTTGATAAAGAGCAAGGAGGAACGTCATGTGTGATTCAGCAGGGTGGTGGGTCTGGAGATTCTCCAGGCTCTGCTCATCTTGCCCCAGCGGAAGAGTTCAAAAAGGTTTTCACAGTCATACCAACAGTGAGAACTCCAAAGCTTGGTTTGGGATCAGTGCATTTAAAATGGAGAAGGCAAGGAGGTAACGTAACGCAGGCATGTGTTTCAACAAAGTACAAACTTCCTGAAGTAAATGTGGAGGCATCACCACTCGTAATGAGTTTGAACTGTCCTCCATATGCCATTCTTGGGGAACCCTTCACATACGCCATTAGAATCTGCAACCAGACACAGTTGATCCAAGAAGCAAAGTTTGCTATGGCTGATGCACAGAGTTTTGTTCTGTCTGGGTCTCATAGCAATACGGTGTCAGTCCTTCCCAAGTCAGAACATGTTTTAAGTTATAAGTTAGTGCCTCTGACTTGCGGTGAACAACAACTCCCCAAGATAACGTTGACATCAGTGCGATATTCTGCTGAGTTTCAGCCATCTGTGGTTGCTTCAAATGTCTTTGTGTTCCCCGCAGCCCAACATGCCGAGAAAGCCAACCCTACGGCCAAGTAGTATAACTTTACATGACTTGGGTTTGCAGATTCTCAGCCATGTTGTGGTTGAGTAACACATTGAATCATTTGGTAAATTTTTGTTCCTGAAATGTCTGCTTCTGTGTACTATATTTATAAGAATGGCTATTTTTTGCCCTTTTTGGAGAACCCAGACTACACATAGGATTTGGATATGCCTCTATTTAATGTGTGAGTTCTTTTAAAAAGAGTAAAGACCGACCATTTATGTTCGAGCAGATAAATATGTAATGTCCTAACTCCCAACTATTAAGCTTCTTTAACGTTTTCGGAATCTGTAGGTGTAGGTACATTTTGACGCAAGTCATTGTATTGGGCCTTTTGTAATCCTTGGTATTGGGCTGGACTTTAACTTTCTCCTTTACCTTCTCGAGTTCTCCATTGATGGCTAGGAGTCGGGACATCTGGAATCTCGGTTACTGACGGACAATTTTTTGATGGAAAGCCGACCGGGAGTTTTGGTCGTCGGTTCCTCTGGCGTCGGCAAGCGCACCCTCCTCTCTCGTAAGCACTTCTTCTCCCTTTTGGATCCGATTTCTGACTACCGGCTAAACTTTTCTGTTGCTCGTTTTCTTTTATCCGTCAGTTTCTCTGCATTATTTGACGGGAAATTAAAATTATATATTTGTGTAATCACAGGGTTACTCTCTGTTGAATTTGAGGATTCATCGGAATCATCATCGGATACAGAAGTTCATGGGTAAATTTTATCTTTTAAGGATGGTGTTTCCCGAAAAAAATTATTACCATAAATGTTTGAACTTTTCTGTAACATGTACTTAAGCTGGACGATTAACACTAAGTATTACACTGCTGATGTTTCTGTATGGATCTCACATATTTGCGATGACTATTCTCTACCCAATCTCCCAATCTCCCAACCATTGGTGGCGTTAGTTATGGTGTTCGACTTGACTGAGGTATTGACACTGACTCACCTGTGGCTCATTCACTATTCTAACTACCACTTTTTTACATCTGCATAATCGTTTGACCCAATTCTTTGCAGCTCTCAACTCTTGTTGCTCTTCAAGAGTGGGTTTCTCATACTGACATCAATAATTTTGATATATTATTATGCATTGGCAACAAAGTAGATCGTGTACCTCATCACCTAGCTCATGATGAATATAGAAAACGTCTTTTGAAGGCAACAGATCCCTCTGAAAACCTATATTCAGACATTGATGAGTTTGGGATCTCCGAAAGTGAAGGAAGCAGGTTGTTGGGAGGTGAAGAAGATACATCATTAGATATCAGGGGAACATGTCTTAAGTGGTGCTTTGAGAACAACATCGAGTTCATTGAGGCCTGTGCATCCGATCCTGAGTTTGACAAGTGTAAGTCATATATTTTTCAGACAATCCTTCCTTCCTTCTTCATTTTGACTGCAATGTGCACCTTTTTATCTGGTTACTCCTTGTTTCCATCACAATATGCTGAACTCGCAAAGAGTTCTATTTTAGTGGGTGAAAAGTAAGTGAGAAAGGATGAGCTGAGAATATGTGTTCTATCATTACTGAGGCTCAGCGGTTGGTCCTTGTAGGTTTATCAGTCGATGGGGATTCCCAAGGTGTTGAACGTCTATTTGGTGCTCTTTCAGCACACATGTGGCCTGGAATGATTCTGAAATCGGGTGATAAGATAGATGAACCGGTGTTACCTCATGGCGAAGGTTATTTGTTCCTCCCGTATATATATTAAGGGTTCCCCTTGGACTCATGTTTATTGTATCTTAAATTTCCACCTTATCAGAGTCTTCAGAAGAAGAATTGGAATACGAATTGGAATATGAAGTTCTATCAGCAGGGTCAACTGATCCATGGGAGAATCTTGATGAAAGATGGGTTTCTGCAAGTGAAACACATTCACATTCACATGCAAATGCTGGCGGATCCACTTTAGAGGAAAACCTTCATGTAGAAAATAATGTGGTGAAACCAAAGAGAGTTGCGGATGAAGAGCTGTGCCCTTCAGGGTCAAGGTTAGAGCCCCAGAATGAGACGGACAGAGCAATAGTAACAGATGAGAAACCTTTGGATACAGAAAATGAGAAATGTTATGAGTTTGAAGACGTGGAACAATTGATGTCAGAAATAGGGAACATCCGGGACAATTTACGATTGATGCCTGATTTCCAGAGGAGGGAAGTAGCTGCAAATCTAGCAATGAAAATGGCTTCGATGTTTGGTGGTGACAGTGATGACGAGGAAGAACTTGAGTGAGTCCGTTTACATCAAGTATTGTGGCAAATTAGCGTGAGCTATCCGTTCTTTATACATTTTGTCGAAATTCGTTTCTTGTTTTGTGATAGATTCTGGCCGTAATTCTCAGTGCACATGTAATACGAAGTCAGTAATCTATTCAAGTTATCTGGCCGACCAGTTATGGATCTCTTTACCTTTTTTCTAGATATGTAAGAGTTCGAGAATACAGCCTAATACTGACATTATAATTGGTAACGCTTGGCAAAGCGATTGTATTGTCATACATAGTGGAATTCAAAGACCCGACTGATTGATTTTTGCTCTGCATTCATTTTGAATATAAATCCATATCATTAGCAGGAACAGGCTTCACAAAGGAGAATTGGTTTTCAGGGCTAATGTCTCCATTATTTTCCATCTCTGAGGGCTGATCCCCATCATTGACGATAGCAAGCCCCTCTATCGGTACAGGCGATAATGGCTCAGCTTCCAGATCAGACATGCTTTGGTCTTCATGGTTACTCATGTAAGACGTTCTCGAGTGACCAGTGGATTTGGAGCGGAGTAGAGTGGATCCAGAGGCGTGAAAAGCTGAGGTAGAAGTGCTGGCACTACCAGACTCACCAAGGGTCTGTGTTGGTGGCTTTCTTGCTTTTACTTTCTTCTTCTTTGCAGTCATGTGCCATTTCTTTAACGCCGTTGCCATTTGATCATCAAACACAGCTTTCTTCATGTGTGAACCCATCTACCCACATCAACAACATAGTTTGTTTTTTGGTTCCTTGCTATTATATCACTTCGTAGACATTTATATATTTAGAGAGTATAAAGACTGAGATTAGGAGAATGTACCTGAGTAACTAGTGCGTACAATGGAAGCGTGATGTAGCTGCATAAAATCAAAGCTCCTACGCTGCAAATTTATCCAACTTATTCAGTTCGGTAGAATCCATTTGAGAGAGATAGATCTATCAGTATTGAAGAATAAGTTTTACCCTAGAGAGAGTTTTACAATGACAAGTTTGAAATTCGTGTGGAAACAAGATTTCAGTCCAAAAGAATACTGCATATGCCGAACAAAGAAAATGCATTAGTCATTTCTATCACTGAAGCTATTAAAGAGAATACATCGGGCAAAAGGCAAACTACAGTATTTGGCATAGAAATGATGTTACCCAGACCCAGAAGAAGTATGTTATCTGGAAAGCATTCTATACAAAAAACGAAGAGGCAGGCATTATACAGAAGTTACAGTATGGAACGACAAAGCATAGCATGCAAAGCTGATTCTGTACCTGAAATAAGGCGAAGTGAAGAAGATGAAGCGGTAACTGAGGGCGATTAAACCAAAAGTATTTATCTGAACCATGCACAAGAGGTATCCCTTGAACAACTGCATGTCTCTCCGTGATTCCAAGAGCCATTCTTGTTAGGATTGCTTGAAGCTTCGTACTGACAGCTAAAATGATCTGCAACAGTTGTTAGAATGAGCCTTACAAGCCCTTGACACAGTACAATATTAGCTCATTGTCTTACAAGTATAGGCAAGATTGACGCCCAGAACAATGTTTCCCAGCCTAAAAAGAAATGGAAGAATTTTTCAGTACAGCAATAACCAGTGATTAGGTGAAGCAAGTAAATGCAGAGCTGGCTCACACCATTAACGTTCAGAAGTAGGAAAGTCACAAATGATGCCCACAGAAGTGGACTGCATAGAAATACTTTATCAGCAATGTCCACAGACAACTCATCGCACTAGCATTGTGAATGTGTTTAGTGGTATGTACCTTATTCCAACTACTACCTTGAAATCGTCTTCCAATGATCTTTTAATATACTTCTGGAAGTCGAACTTTCTTCCAGGAGCTAAATGTGCCTATAAGAGACACACATAAACATCACTGTAGTACTAGGAAAATTCAAGACAGAATTAAGTTTTGCCTTACAGTGATGAAGCCATGGCGCAGAGTCAAGTAGTCAGTCTTCCCCACAGATCTGAAAAACTGCTGTAGGAAGCACCCCTGTAAATCAGATGGTTTAGAAGAGAAAATATCAACAACTTGATGCCACGAAGACTTGGCGAAGAAGAAGTAAAAGCGTCTCACAGCATAAAAGAAGAAGGGGACATTTGTGCAGAAACTGGAATGTTTTCTAACGAAGGACGTCTCATGAGTGAGTCTGAATCTTGATGGATCTATGCATAGAGAAGAGTCCACTTAGTGACCTATAGAACATTTTTTAATTAAGAAGAGATCGCCTACCGACTGAAAACTCGTAATCATGAGAAAACGTCTCCTGCTCCCACTTTTTCCAGCCTCGTATCTGCAGTCACGATGACTAGTTAGGATTAGGAAAAGAGGGTATTGAGAATAAAAACTCCGGTGTCTCTGTACCTTTAGCCTGCCAAGCATCATGGTGATAAAACTGTAGAGGATATGAAATACAGCCATGAAGAACAATAGGATGTGTAGCTGGTGCAAACCCGAGGCAGGTATGAGTGGTTCATGACCCTGCGGAAAACAAAAGAGTATGATAACAAAAGAAAAAGAGGCGTAAAGTCCACTTAAGAGGAAGCTAGAGATTACCTCATCGCAGCGGGAAGAGACAGTGGCACTAGATAGAAGTCTGCGGTGGGTCTTGTCTTGGCCATGAGTTAAAGAAGGAGCTCGACAAGGTAACATAGAGGCTGCAGCTTTTTCAGGAATACAAATCTTGAGAATGTACTTCTCTCCGAAGGTAAGTAACAAGGAAATGAATCCCAGAATCATCAGCTCTGCAACCATTTTATACATCTCAATTTTCTTAACAAAAAAGACAAAAGTAGAAGAAAACAAATCTGTGATCTTACCAGCCTTTACTTTTTCCAAGGCTTCAAACAGAGACTTCTTATGTTTCTCCCACAGCCACTGTGGGAAACAAAAGAAGTTTAGAGGAGAACCAAAGCAGAAGATAAGGGGAAATTGAAGGCAAACCGTGGCAACTCTGTGAAGAGCCTTCTCGAGGACAACAGAGACAAGGATGAAGAAGGTACAGACGAGAGCAACGGCCCAAGTGGGAGTCTGGGAGAGCCCTTTCTCTTTGGTGCCATCTTCAGTGGAAGATATGACGCAGCCGGGAAGCAGCAGAGAGCAGAAGAGTAAAGTGTTCCAACCCCATAAGCATCTTGTGGCCATGGCAGCCAAAAGAAGAAAGTACCTTGTCCTTGATTACGTGAAACAATAAACAAAAAAAAACATAAAACAAATAAATGCTTGGTTGACTTGAACGTTCGTGTACCGTGATATGTTATGAAGCAATAATTAATGGGAAGAGAGATCAATCATCAATGTTTTGTTTGACACTTGAGGTTGAAGAGAATCAAGCTAAGACATCTCTAGCTAGTGTCTACTTCATGTCTCTATATATTCAGAAACTAATCATTTACAGTCAGCAACAAACTACTGTTATCCGACAATTTCATTGCCTAAGAAAGATGAGAGATGTAGAAGAAGAGAATCGTTAAAGACATGCATCAATTCCTTATTGACTAACTGGTTATACTTTAATGATTGCTTTCCGCTTTTAGTTAAATATCAGCCAACTTGCAACTTAATAAAAACATATTGAAATAATAGAATGTTATCTTACTCTTGGCCATTGCTCCACTACCTACCACCCATTGTTTTCTTTTGTTACTTTATCTTAATCTACCTAAATGTTAACGTGAATGGGCAAAATCCATATGAAGTAGGCCTCACAATGACTGCATACATGGGCTCTTTTAAACATATTTTCTTAAAGTAAACAAGTGTGGCCTTGTGTAGACATGCCATTTCCAAGTCATGCAAACTATCTTATCTTTGGGACTTGTTCTACCTCTAAACCTGGTCTCATCATTCTCATTTAATACATTTTCTTGCTTAATCAAATATTTGACTCTTTTCATTTATTTTATCTTATCCTGATGAGCTAAAATACGTAATTCTCCGAGATATATAAACAAAAACGGTGGTTTATATACTTGGACAAGATAGTAAAAAAGATACTTGGACCAACAAGCTAGAGTACGACGACTCTTACTTTGATTCTGTCAACATTAGCCTGAGACAATCCCAAAAGCCTTTTGAATTTTCTAAATTTATTTTTGTGTGATTTCATAAGTGCCCACCTGAGAACAACAGTAAGCAGAAGCCAACTTGTCCTTCAAATCACCTTTCTTGTAAGTTGTACGGCTTCTGCTACTGTTGAAAAGTTGGACTATTCTTCTTCTTTTTCTGTTTAATACTCTTCATGTACCCCACTCCTTCATGTATTTAAATATACAGCCTCAACATATTACAACTTTCATCTCTACATCTTGTCTTTTGACTGCTTCCCTTCTTCTCCAAGAAACCCAAAAAAAAAGATCTTAGATTAGGAATGGGTTTCTTAGAGTTGTTGGAGGTGGCTTCGATGCCAATCGTACAAGTTCTTCTTATCAGCGTCCTTGGTGCTTTCTTAGCAACCGATTACTGCTCTCTTCTCTCTGCTGATACTCGAAGATCCGTGAACAAGGTAATCATCTCCATATCTGTGTTTTTTTTGTTCATACGTCATCACTAATAAAAGAAAGACAAATAGAGATAACATCAGCATTTGTTTTGCAGCTCGTCTTCGTGGTATTCACTCCCTGCATTATGTTTGCAAACCTTGCCCAGACTGTCACATTGCAGGACATTATTTCATGGTAGGCACGCACAACCCTTCTTCTTCACTCACTCCTAATGATAAGACTTTAAATTTTGGCTTTGATTAAATCAACTTTTCAGGTGGTTTATGCCCATCAATGTTGGAATCACCTTTCTAGTTGGAGGCATTCTTGGATGGTTGGTGGTCAAGCTGTTGAACCCCAAACCTCAACTTCATGGTCTCATAATTGCTACATGTGCCTCAGGTAACAACATATCAATTCCTTTAAAATCTAAATGAAAAAGATTCCTGAAAATCTAACATGAATGCATGATTCCATGCATGTAGGCAATATGGGTAACCTTATGCTTATTCTGGTCCCTGCAATCTGTGACGAGGAAGGCAGTCCTTTTGGGAATCGGAGTGTTTGCAGATCCATTGGACTCTCCTACGCGTCTTTCTCTATGGCCGTAAGTCAATCCATATATGATCTCCTCTGCTCACGTACTTGTTGAAATATTAATCATCATTGAATTTCGTCAAGTGTAGCTTGGTGGTTTCTACATATGGACTTACAGTTACCAACTGGTAAGAAGCTCTGCTAGACAGTTCAAAGCTCTTGAAGCTGCTGCGTTGGCCAAGTCTCCTAACAAAGACATCGACTCTGATCCCTACGCTCTTCTACTCAAGCCACAACAAAACCAAGACCTTGAAATCCAAGTCATCGAAAAAGTGTCTACTGGGACATACATCAAGGACTTGCTCCATCAGATTCTCGAGGAACTCTTCGCACCACCCACCATCGGTGCCGTAAGTAAAAAGAGAAAAAAAAAACGATTTGCATATCTTCAATCAACAACTACTAAAACCTCGCTAGGGCAAATATCCATGATTTTGTTTAATGTTCCATGCAGATTCTTGGTTTCGTCTTTGGAGCAACAAATTGGCTGAGAAATCTAATAATCGGGGATAATGCCCCGTTGCGAGTTATCCAAGATTCAGTAAAATTACTTGGGTATATATATATGGACTTAAACGTAAAAAGCTATGGAAACCTGATATAAATAAGAAGTAATAGTTGAGTTAACATGCAGGGACGGTACAATTCCTTGTATAACACTCATACTGGGAGGCAATCTGATTCAGGGTCTGCGGTCGTCAGCGGTGAAAACATCAGTGATTGTGGGAGTGATCTGTGTTAGATATATCATCCTTCCCGTGGTGGGAGTAGGGGTGGTCCAGTTAGCTGGAAATCTAGGCTATCTTCCTCGAGATCCTCTCTTCCGATATGTTCTTATGCTTCAGTTCACACTACCGCCTGCCATGAATATCAGTACGTAATTTATATTACACGTACTGATTGTTAGACCATCTGCAATGAGAGTCTCTCACAAGAATCTCTCATCACATTCCAGATGCTCTTAGCTAAGCTAGCTTCGGATTAATTAATAATCATATATTTAATTTATGGAACGCAGGCACAATGGCACAGCTTTTCGACGTGGCTCAAGATGAGTGCTCGGTCATCTTCTTGTGGACTTACCTGGTTGCATCCTTAGCCCTCACCATCTGGTCAACTATCTTCCTCTCCATCCTTTCCTGATGTGCAGAGCGAATGGAGTTCCTTCGTTTGTTTGGTTTTATCGTTGTTGTTAATTACCCATTAATTTACTATACCTCGCCTAAGTTATAACCATCGAACTTATTATTATGTTCGATTTCTAGCCCTAGGTGAGTTATTAATGAACTTCCAAATATTTAAACGTGAGTTACAAAGACTCATGAGTTGTTTTTCTCGAGTTGTGATATGGTAAAATGTGTAATCCAAATCAAATTCTGATTGTTCACATCACAGTAAATATTAAAGTTTCAGTACTGCATCCAACCTGTTCCATGACAATATGTATTCACAAGATTCAAGTTTCACTACTGCATCCAACATGTACTGATGATCACGTGGTGTCTGTTTCACAGCCAATCAGCATTTATGGGCTTTTTTCTTTAGGGATATGATAGTGTGGGCCTACTACAGAGACAGAGAAAAGCCCAAAAAGTTGAGAGGCGTGTTCAATTTGGCCGGCCACTTAAAAGAAACGTGTGCTGCATCCTCCACGTTGTTTTGCTTTGATTGGCTTAAACCTCTTCAATCATTTCTGAAACTTCTACATTTCTTCACACCTGTCCTCTCCTCCTTCTTCTTGTCCTTTTTTTTAATGTAATAAAACAAAATCATTGGTCTCTGTTTTTATATACCAAATTTTTGTTATAAAAATATTAGTATAGTTTCAACAGCTCATCATAAGTTTTCATTACAAGAATAAGTAAACATGTGGGTGTTGTTGATTCACTATGAGTCACAAACAAACAAAAATCAGAGGTTTATTGCGTAATCAAATGTTTCTTAAATAATCTACAAAACCCGAAACCCCAGCCAATGAGCGAGCTTGTGTCTTTTTCTTTTTTATTTTTATTTTTTCTTCTTCAAGATAAATATTTTTGATCATTTGACGGACCACACAAAAATCTAGAACAGAGCAACAATTACAAAACAATATAGCAAAGCAGAGAGATCAATCGCCATTAAGGAGATAGTGACTAGGCTCTTGCTTGGTTCTTCTTCACTCGATCTCACAGATCTCGTCTTAGAGAAATGAAGTACGATCAGGAAGCTGGATCGTCGTCCCTATCGCTGCCTTCGGGATCGTCCACTCAATCGCTAGCGCCGACGGAAGACACTCCTCTTTTGGGGCCTCGAACATTGTCTTCACAGCCCAAAACCTTTGCGAATGTCTTCATCGCCATCGTTGGAGCCGGCGTGCTTGGCCTTCCCTACACCTTCAAGAAGACCGGATGGCTATTGGGCCTCCTCACTCTCCTCTTTGTATCTTCCCTCACCTTCTTCTGTATGATGCTTCTTGTCCAGACCCGCCGGAAACTGGAGTCCTTCTCCGGCTTCTCCAGCATCACTTCTTTTGGTGATCTTGGCGAATCCGTTTGCGGACCCGCCGGTCGTCTCGTCGTCGATGTTATGCTTGTCCTTTCTCAATCTGGCTTCTGCGTCAGTTACCTTATCTTCGTTGCCACTACAATGGCCAATCTCCTTAGCCACAGCACCCAACATATTCTTGGTCTCGATCCTTCTTCCATTTACCTCTGGGGATGTTTTCCATTCCAGCTCGGTCTCAACTCCATCCCATCGCTCACCCATCTCGCCCCTTTGAGTATATTCGCTGATATCGTGGACGTAGCAGCCACCTTGGTGGTTATGGTGCAGGACGTTTTCATCTTCCTCAAACGAAGGCCTCCTTTGAGAGTTTTTGGTGGCGTCTCTGTTTTCCTCTACGGATTGGGAGTCGCTGTGTACGCATTCGAAGGGATCGGAATGGTAAAGAAGACAGCAGAGCAACCAAATTGTCTCTCTTAGATGTCTGTATTAGAAACTAAATATTGTCTATGAATGTGAATAGGTTTTACCACTTGAACTAGAGGCCAAATACAAAGACAAGTTCGGTAGAGCGCTGGGGCTAGCCATGGGTTTGATTTCAATCATGTACGGTGCGTTCGGACTGCTTGGGTACATGGCTTACGGAGAGGATACGAAAGACATTATCACAACGAACCTGGGGACAGGAGCGGTTAGCACTCTGGTACAGCTGGGCCTAGCAATCAACCTCTTCTTCACATTTCCCCTCATGATGCATCCTGTCTACGAAGTCATTGAACGTCGCCTCTGTAGCTCCCGGTACTCCATCTGGGTGCGCTGGGGCACTGTGTTGGTGATCACGCTCGTGGCCCTGCTCGTCCCTAATTTTGCAGACTTCTTATCTCTAGTGGGGAGCAGCGTCTGCGTGGTGTTGGGCTTTGTCTTGCCAACGCTTTTTCATTTGAGGGCTTTCAAAAACGAGCTGAGCATCACAAGCATTGTGGTGGACGTTGTTATTTTCCTCATTGGTATTGTGATAGCCATCACCGGGACATGGACTGCAGTAAACGAGATTATGACATCCGAGGCATGATCATCTTCTTCCTTCGTTTATTCTTTTGTCAGAGTACAAAATGAGAAGCATTGTTATACTCGTGGAAACAGCAAGGCGGCATCATTGTTTTTCTGTTACTCTCCTCACTTGTTTCCTCTGAATCTTTATTATTACTATCTGTAAGACAAGAGTCTTGTCACAAGACACATGAAAACCAATAAGAAAATACGCTTAGAATTATTAAGTGTGATTGAATTTGATTTCTTCATATGAAAGTGGATTAGTGACCGAAAGAGCTCCATAGCTGTGAGATGTGAAAGAAGCAGGAACATCCAACCACAAATACAAGAGGCTTGGAATTTAATAACTGGTGAGTTTGAATCTGCTTAATTCCATTCAATGGGAGAGCACAATCACAGCTCTTCTCAGCACCAAATCACAGAAGCTAAATCATTTTGACTTTGGCCGCCCCCTCTTTCTGGTTACCTGAATTTCCTCACTTTTTGCTCTTTCTCCACCTGCGGATTCGTAATCTAACTCTGTGCCGAGGCCATCGAAATCCACCCTCTTGGAGATGGCATGATCTGCCTTCGTCCTTGCTCTTGAGCATATATGAACCTTGCACTGCTCATTGTTATGTTCACAAGTCGGACAAGAGATTGGAATAATGCCATGACTCTCCTCCCCTAATTGAACCTTGGAGGGTAATTCTTCATCCTTTGAGTACAACAAGTCAGAAGCATCATACATCTTGTTGTTGTTGTCCCTCGCAGTCTCGTTTTGGACAAGTGCTTGGTTGGGAAAGGAGGCAATCAAATCTAAAGCGCTCTTAGCGACAGCAACCGCTTTTGCTGCAGCAGCAGCTTTCTCATCTGCAACAGCTCTAGCTGCCTTTGCAGCAATTGCAGCAGCTGCAGCAGTGGATTTTGAGGCCTCTGCAATCTCCTGGGGTGTCAGATCCGGGCTACTCAAATGCGAAGCTAAAAGAATGTTAAGGTGGTAATCAACTTTGGTGGAGAGATGTGAAACTCCATTATCATCAACCTCTTTGGTCAGAGAATTTTGAAGTGGCACAGCGTCCAGCCCATTGACGCCATCCATAATTTACACATACAAAGCTCTTATCAAACCCTAAACCCAAAATCCTATTAGCTTTCTATCGGATATTACGAGAATGAGCTCAGAATGTTTGACAAGAGAGAAGCAAGAAGATGCATTGCTAGAAACCGAAGAAGTAAGCCTAACGAGTCACCTTTGAATTCGCCTACCTGCGGAGATAGATAAGAGAAGACCGCCAAAATTAGGGTTTTGGATGTATTTTTCCCGCTGGACGTGATTTTGTTCCCGCAACGATATTTCATCCCAAGCTTCGGCGGATTCCTTTGCCCTGCCATCCGCGTTAATAAGGACCAAAGTGCGTGTCGTTCTGTTTCATTTTAATCAATTATTATAAAGGGTTTGATTGGTAGTAAACAAAATATCCTTTCTGATATGTTTATATTGCTACTAATCAGTATTTTGTTTGATCATCTGTTAACTCCATATTAAGCAAGATTGACATCTCGTTAAGTGCACGGAATAATCTTTTTGGAATTAAAGGGATATTGTTTCCTTATTTAGCATTCAGTCCATTGTTCTATCCTTTTAGGTTTTTTGGGCTGTTTTCTCGATTGAGTTTATTTCTTCATTTCTTATCGGGTATTAATTATGGGCCCTGAATTTGGTTTATTTCTTCATTTCTTATTGGGTATTTCGATTGGGTTTATTTTTCATTTCTTAGGAGGAATCTGACAAGTTAATAACCCACGAATTTGCAAGAAAATAAGTTATTTAGTGAAAACCTGCAAAATCTATAATCTTCTTTAAGTAATCAAAAATGATGTGAAATGTTATTTTTATAAGGCTATAACTCACAAATTTGTAGAAAAATGAGTTATTTTTACAAAACATGTAAAATCTATAAAATCATAAAAATATCAAAAATGACATGAAATATTATTTTTAGAAAGTTATAACCCACGAATTTGCAAAAAAATGAGTTATTTAGTAAATATATGCAAAATCTATAATCCTATACAAGTAATTAAAAATAATGTGAAATGTTACTTTAAGAAGGCTATAACTCACAAATTTGTAGAAAAATGACTTATTTTTCCAAAGTATGTAAAATTTATAAAATAATAAAAATATCAAAAAGGACATGAAATATTATTTTTAGAAGGTTATAACCCACGAATTTTCAAAAAAATAAGTTATTTAGTGAAAACATGCAAAATCTATAATCTTCTTTAAGTAATAAAAAATGATGTAAAATGTTATTTTTACAAGGCTATAACTCACAAATTTGTAGAAAACTGAGTTCTTTTTACAAAACATGTAAAATCGATAAAATCATAAAAATATCAAAAATGACATGAAATATTACTTTTAGAAGGTTATAACCTATGAATTTGCAAGTAAATGAGTTATTTAGTAAAAATATGCAAAATCTATAATCTTATACAAGTAATCAAAAATGATGTGAAATATTATTTTTAGAAGACTATAACTCACAAATTTGTAGAAAATGAGTTATTTTTCCAAAACATGTAAAATCTATAAAATGCTAAAAATAACAAAAATGACATGAAATATTATTTTTCGAAGGTTATAACCCACGATTTTACTAGAAAATAAATTATTTACTAAAACAATGCAAAATCTACAATCTTCTACAAGTAATCAAAAATAAAGTGAACTGTTATTTTTAGAGGGCTATAACTCACAAATTTGTAAAAAAGTGAGTAATTTTTACAAAACACGTAACATCTAAAAAATATCAAAAATGTCATGAATAATTATTTTTATAAGGTTATAACCCAAGAATTTGTAAGAAAATAAGTTATTTAGTAAAAACATGCAAAATCTATAATCTTCTACAAATAATTAAAAATAATGTGAAATGTTATTTTTAGAAGACTATAACTCACAAATATGTAAAAAACGAGTTATTTTTCAGAACTTGTAAAATCTATAAAATCATAAAAATATCAAAAATGACAAGAAATTTTATTTTTAGAAGGTTATAACCCACGAATTTGCAAGAAAATGAGTTATTTAGTAAAAACATGCAAAATATATAATCTTCTACAAGTAATCAAAAATGATGTGAAATGTTATTTTTAGAAGGCTATAGCTCACAGATTTGTAGAAAATGAGTTATTTTCCCAAAATATGTAAAATCTATAAAATGATAAAAATATCAAAAATGACATGAAATATTATTTTAGAAGGCTATATCCAACGATTTTGCTAGAAAATAAGTTATTTAGTAAAAACATGCAAACTCAATAATCTTCTACAAGTAATCAAAAGTGATGTGAAGTGTTATTTTTAGAAGGCTATAACTCCCAGATTTGTAGAAAAATGAGTTATTTTTTCAAAACATATAAAACCTATAAAATGATAAAAATATCAAAAATGAAATGAAATATTATTTTTAGAAGGTTATAACCCATAATTTTGCTAGAAAATAAGATATTTAGTCAAACCATTCAAAATCTATAATCTTCTACAAATAATGAAAAATGATGTAAAATGTTATTTTTAGTAGGCTATAACTCACAAATTTGTAGAAAAATGGGTTACTTTTTCCAAAACATGTAATATCTATAAAGTCATAAAAATATCAAAAAAGACATGAAATATTATTTTTAGAAAGTTATAACCCACAAATTTGCAAATAAATAAGTTATTTAATAAAAACAGGCAAAGTCTATAATCTTCTACAAGTAATTAAAAATAATGTGAAATGTTATTTTTAGAAGGTTATAAGTCACAAATTTGCAGAAAAATGAATTATTTTTCCAAAACATGTAAAATTTAGAAAATCATAAAAATATTAAAAATGAAATGATATATTATTTTTAGAAGGTTATTGCCCAAGAATTTTCAAGAAAATGACTTATTTGTATAAACATTCAAAATCTATAATCTCATACAAGTAATTAAAAATGATGTGAAATGTTATATTTAGAAGCTATAACTCACAAATTTGTAGAAAAATGAATTATTTTTCAAGAAATGTGAAATCTATAAAATCATAAAAATATCAAAAATGACATGAAATATTATTTTAGAAGGTTATAACCCACAAATTTGCAAGAAAATGAGTTATTTAGTAAAAATATGTAAAATCTATAATTTTCTACAAGTAATCAAAAATGATGTGGAATTTTATTTTTAGAAGGCTAACTCACATATTTGTAGAAAATGAGTTATTTTTACAAAACATGTAAATCTAGAAAATGAGTTTTTTTCAATTCTATAAAATGATAAAAATATCAAAAAGCACATGAAATATTATTTTTAGATGGTTATAACCCACAAATTTGTAAGAAAATAAGTTATTTAGTGAAAACATGCAAAATCTATGATCTTCTACAAGTAATCAAAAATGATGTGAAATGTTCTTTTTATAATGCTATAACTCAAAAATTTGTAGAAAAATGAGTTATTTTTACAAAACATGTAAAATTTATAAAGTCATACAAACATCAAAAATGACATGAAATATTATTTTTAGAAGGTTATAACCCAAGAATTTGCAAAAAATTAGTTATTTAATAAAAACATGCAAAATCTATAATCTTCTACAAATAATCAAAAAAATAATGTGAAATGTTATTTTTAGAAGGCTATAACTCACAGATTTGTAGAAAAATGGGTTTTTTTCCAAAACATGTAAAATTCATAAAATGATAAAAATATCAAAAATGACATGAAATATTATTTTTAGAAGGTTATAACCCACGATTTTGCTAGAAAATAAGTTACTTAGTAAAAACATGCAAAATCTATAATCTTCTCTAAGTAATCAAAATGATGTGAAATGTTATTTTTATAAGGCTATAGCAAACAAATTTGTAGAAAATGAGTTATTTTTCCAAAACATGTAAAATCTATAAAATATCAAAAATAACATGAAATATTGTTTTTAGAAGGTTATAACCAACAAATTTGCAAGAAAATAAGTTATTTAGTAAAAACATGCAAAATCTATAATCTTCTACAAATTATCAAAAACGATGTGAAATGTTATTTTTAGAAGGCTATAACTCACAAAATTGTAGAAAATGAGTTTTTTTCTTAAAACATGTAAAATCTATTAAATCATTAAAATATCAAAAATGACATGAAATTTTGTTTTTAGAAGGTTATGACCCACATATTTGCAAGAAAATGAGTTATTTAGTAAAAATATGCAAAATCTGTAATCTTCTACAAGTAATCAAAAATGATGTGAAATGTTATTTTTAGAAGGCTATAGCTCACAGATTTGTAGAAAAATGAGTTATTTTTCCAAAACATGTAAAATCTATAAAATGATAAAAATATCAAAAATGACATGAAATATTATTTTTAAAAGGCTATATCCAGCGATTTTACTAGAAAATAAGTTATTTAGTTAAAACATGCAAAGTCAATAATCTTCTACAAGTAATCAAAAGTGATGTGAAGTGTTATTTTTAGAAGGCTATAACTCACAGATTTATAGAAAAATGAGTTATTTTTCCAAAACATATAAAACCTATAAAATGATAAAAATATCAAAAATGAAATGAAATATTATTTTTAGTAGGTTATAACCCACAATTTTGCTAGAAAATAAGTTATTTAGTCAAACCATGCAAAATCTATAATCTTCTACAAATAATGAAAAATAATGTGAAATGTTATTTTTAGTAGGCTATAAGTCACAAATTTGTAGAAAAATGAGTTACTTTTCCAAAACATGTAAAATCTATAAAATCATAAAAATAAAAAAAAGACTTGAAATATTATTTTTACAAGGTTATAACCTACAAATTTGCAAATAAATAAGTTATTTAGTAAAAACAGGGAAAGTCTATACTCTTCTACAAGTAATTAAAAATAATGTGAAATGTTATTTTGAGAAAGCTATAAGTCACAAATTTGCAGAAAAATGAATTATTTTTCCAAAACATGTAAAATTTAGAAAATCATAAAAATATTAAAAATGAAATGATATATTATTTTTAGAAGGTTATTGCCCAAGAATTTTCAAGAAAATGAATTATTTTGTATAAACATTCAAAATCTATAATCTCATACAAGTAATTCAAAATGATGTGAAATGTTATATTTAGAAGCTATAACTCACAAATTTGTAGAAAAATGAATTATTTTTCAAGAAATGTGAAATCTATAAAATCANTTTTAGAAGGTTATAACCCACAAATTTGCAAGAAAATGAGTTATTTAGTAAAAATATGCAAAATCTATAATCTTCTACAAGTAATCAAAAATGATGTGGAATTTTATTTTTAGAAGGCTAACTCACAGATTTGTAGAAAATGAGTTATTTTTACAAAATGTAAAACCTAGAAAATGAGTTTTTTTTTTCAATTCTATAAAATGATAAAAATGTCAAAAAGCACATAAAAT
>OVBA01002180.1:0-36439 GCA_900406435.1 Lepidium aucheri | reverse complement strand
GATCGGAAAGGGGTCTTCACCACGAGAGTGGGCTGATCTACCTTGTCCTGGGTTAGAGCTCACCTTATATAGNAACCCCTCCCTATCCTCTAGATTCATTTTAATTTCTGTTGTTTATCTTATCTAATCGTTTATGCTCTGTTTATTGATGATTTCTCTGTTCTTAAATGATCATGCTCTGTTTTATTTTGTCTTTTAGTGTTTTTTGTCCTATTTGCTAGATTGTAAGCTCATCTTGAAAACCATAGCTTGCCTTTGTGACAGATTGGTAGGCTGCTGAACTAGAACTAGGGTTACAGATAGGGTTATTGCATGTTATTCTGAGTATTGGTTCGACACTCTCTTACTTTCCACTTTGCTCAATGATTTGATAGCTTAGAAACTGAAAAAACCTTGTTATCAGTATGCAATTAGCCATTAAGATTTGAATTAGATTTAAGACTAAATCCTTTTTTTTCTTTCTTTTGGATTTTTTACTAACTTTCTTTCAAGTGTTTGTTCTTCTTGAAGGTACAATCACAAGAGAGAAAGCAAGGCTTCAGATTTAGCCTCCATGTGGAAGGCTCATTATGAAGCTCAAGAGAGAGAGTTGGCTTGGAACCCCACTAGCTATCACAGTTTTATCACATCCACTTATCAAGAAGGACTTCCATATATAAACTTTTCTCAACAAAACAATATGGATATGTGAGAGATGTCAATCTTGGGACATGGAGTATGAACATCAAGAAGTTTATTCTTCCCCAATCTCTGAAATAGAAGACATTCACAACTTGCTGAAGGTAGTTTTGGAAGGACAAGAGAGGTATTACAAGAATACTCTAAGAAGGATCAATGCTATTGAGATTGCAATGGAACGAGACTCAAAGGAATGAACACTCACGAGAAGAGGATGGACGAAGGCATGTTGAAGGATAGTCATGATGGTAACTGCATAATCACTCCATCCATGCTGACTAGTGTCGAAGATCCAAATAGTTTCACTTTTCCTTGTGCCATTGCGGAGAATGAACATAAGTACTTGAGTTGGGAAACCATGGAGGAGTTGGTAAACTCTTGGGAAGGATAGAGTGACAAAACTTAGCTCAAGGATATAGAGACAAGTTCTAGCACTAGTGAGGAGTCTAAGGGAATTGGTAAGGATTCAATCAATGATTACTCTTTGAGTGAGTTCAAGGCAGGTGCTGTTCTTTTATGTGTCGCTGACGACATCACTTAGTGACTAAAATAAAACTTAATAAAGTATAAATTAAATGATAATAAAAGGAAATGACATTCGCTGCGACTATATTATAAATATCATTCTTGTCGCTAAGTGAAATGGCGACCGTAAAACTAAACCGGCGACTGAGTAACCAAAGCTGTTACAATGTAACTTATTATAATTATGCTACTTTCCATATAATTAAAGCTGAAAGTGTGGGTGGTTATATGGTCGTTGTCGCCGACGCAGCGTTTGTATAAAGAACAGGGCTGCACTAAAAGAGGATAAATTCCTATAAGAGGTTAAAGAGACTCTGCAAGAATTTGAACTTCTTTTTGGTTGCAAGGTTGATGAGAATTTTTTGTGGTAAGGTATGAAGATCCTTGTGAAGATATTGTAGTTGTTGGATACATGGAAGACACATTGGAAAAGTCCAATTTTGAGCATGAGTTTTGACTAAAGGAACACATACATGTCCAACCCATATTCAAGCAAGACGCAAAGGTTGAAAAACCAATAGAGAAGCAAGATAGTCTCATCGAAATGGCCTACAAGGAAGGTGATGAAGAAGAATCCCCAAAGGCACAACCCTCTAGCAAGTATCTTGGCATAATCCTCACCATTGAATTGGGTATTGATGATCATTAGAAGTTACCATTCTTTGAGGAGCTTAAGATGAAAGAAATATGGGGATAGTTCTATAATGAGTATGATCTGGGAGATCCTAGCTCATGTCACACTCCTTTTGTGAAAAGTGAAAGGAGAGTCAATTTTTAGGACGCGTTTACGGAGAAGATTCTGCTTTCTGATCCTATCATCCCATAAAAAGCAGTGCATAATGTCGAGTTTGAGACTTTAAACAAGCGCACTTGGGAGGCACTCCTATGGTATCCTTGTAAATATTTTTTTATTTTACTTTATGTTACTTGAGTTTGCTGTGTTTTGGTGTCTACTTTAGTCATGAGGATTGAATTAAAAAGGAGGAGAATTGGCTTGAAGGTTGACCAAAGGATCGATGGATCATGGCCTACTAAAGCAAATGTCAAAGTCTAGAAGTCGTTTGCATCGACCTTATGGTTGCCGTGAATGGGTCGATGGGGCACACCATACCATGTTTAATGTTGGTAAGATCGGCCTTAAGGTCGATGAGACATGATTGAGTGGAACACTTTAGGACCAGGGGCTCAGATCGTGCAACCTTGATCTCAAGACCGACCCAAGGGGCTCAACTAGCCATTCTATGAAGAGACTGCCCAGAGTTCCAGACCATTGACCACGTGGTCGATGATTTACCACCCGATTCGCATAGGATAGAAGAAGAAGCATAGAAAGCGTTATTGTTGACCTTCAGCCCGACCTGGGGTGCTCAACCTCAGGTCATTGGCTTTACTAGATTATGGGCCACTCACCCTTGAGCAACGGCTCGACCACATGTGGTCGATGAAGCCATCTTCTGCACAAAACGCACGAGAACATGGCCATCGAGCCTCAACCTGACAAGATTGACCTCGACTTGGAACGCATGTTTTTCCTCCTAGAAATCACTATCTCAACCCCAAGCTCAACCCTAGACTATCAACCTCAACAATTCTACTTTAGTTGTCCGACCCATTTTATCTCGGGTCGACCCAGACCCATTTTAAATTGCTTTGAAACTCATGTGTTTAGGGTTTTTCAGAGAGGATCTCAACTTTTACATTATCCTAAAATTAATTTACTACTTTGGGTGGCTCTAAAGAGAGAGGGCGAATAAGTTGAAGACCCTTTTGGAGATGATGATCAAAAGATCATCATCTCCCATCTATTGAAACTTTGAAACGATATGGGAAAAAGGTTGATCGTATTGATGTACAAGGTTACATATATATATATATATGAAAGAGAATTAACCTAAAACCCAAGAAAAGTTATACAAAGAGAATCCTAACAAAAATAGGAAAGTAGTTATGTTTCCATATCTCTATACCCCCCCTCAAGTTGGCGGTGAAATATCTTGAATCCCCAGCTTGGAGAGAACATACAAAAACTGAGGCTTTGGTAGAAATTTGGTGAATAGATCGGCTGGTTGCTCTTTCGTAGTGATATGCTCCGTAGTTATAAGTTTGGACTGAACGGCATCACGTACAAAGTGACAATCTCTCTCGATATGTTTCGTTTGTTCATGAAACACGGGGTTGGCAGCTATGTAGATTGTCGACTTGCTATCACAAAACAGTCTCATAGGTTCATCGTGTGTTACTCCGAATGTAGCAAGCAATTCTTTCAACCACTTCAGTTCCTTTAAAGCATAAGCCATAGAGCGATACTCTGCTTCAGCGAAAGACATTGCCACTGTATCCTGCTTCTTTGTCTTCCAAGAGATGGGTGAATCACCAAGTAGAATCATGTAAGCATTGAGGGAGCGACGTGTTAATGGACATGTTCCCCAATCAGAATCACAGAATGCCGTTAGTTTGAGAGATGATTCAGACCTGAGTAAAATGCCTCGTGCTGGACAGCCTTTGAGATAACGGACTGCACGCAAAAGCGGCTTGCCAATGAGCCTCTAAAGGAGTTTGCATGAACTGAGACAACACATGTACGATGTATGACAATTCAGGCCGTGTAAAAGTGAGGTAAATGAGTCTTCCAACTAGACGAGGGTAGACCTGCGGATCTTGAAGAGGTGTACCTTCAGCTAGCGAGAGCTTGTGATTCAACTCGATTGGTACAGTACACGGTTTTGCAGCTAACAAACCAGTTTCGGTGATGATATCTAAGACGTACTTTCGTTGGGAGAGGAAGAAACCCTCGGCATTACGGGCCACTTCTATACCCAAGAAGTATTTTAGCTTGCCCAAATCTTTCATATGAAAGCAATTACTTAAATAGTTCTTGAACCGTTGCATAGTTGAGATGTCATTGGAAGCCACGTAAAAGTCATCTACATAGATAAGGATGTGCAGGACAGTTTTGTCATGGACATAAGAGAAGTGTGATGTATCGGCCTTACTTTGTTGAAACCCATACTTAAGTAAAGCAGTGCTAAGCTTAGAGAACCAACACCTTGGAGCTTGTTTCAAGCCATAAATTGACTTCTTTAAGAGATAAACCATATTCGGATCAGGATGCTCAAAGCCGGGAGGATGTTTCATGTAGACTTCTTCTTCTAAGTCACCATGAAGAAAAGCATTGTGGACGTCCATTTGGTGAACTTCCCCTGCTTGGCTGCAGCAACTTCTAATAGCATACGAATTGTAGTGGGTTTAGCAACAGGTGAAAACGTGTCAGAGTAGTCTACACCTTCCTCTTGTCGATTTCCAAGAGCAACAAGATGTGACTTATGTCGAGCTAAACGGCCATCTAAGTGATACTTGAGCTTGTATACCCACTTACTTCCAATGGCCTTTTTACCAGGTGGCAAAGGTGTGTCGATCCAAGTTTGGTTTTGTAGTAGCGAAGAATGTTCAGCACTCATTGAATCATTCCATACGGAATCGTGAGAGGCCTCCTTGTAATTATTTGGCTCATAACCTGAAGTAACAGTTGCCAGAAATTTCTTGTGGCCAATAGAGTAAGTCTGATCTGAAACATAATTCAAAATTGGATAAGCTATGTTACCTGGACCGTTAGGAGACGCTGAAGTAGATCTAGTGAGAGAAGAAGAGGGTTCTAGCGTAAGATTGACTGTGTTTGTGACATAATCTTTGAGCAAAACTGATGGCTTTCGTTGACGTTGGCCACGACCGAGATCAGCAGAAATAACTTGAGGTGTAGTATTATTAGGCGGTAACAAAGCATCAAGTGTCGGAGTTGGGTTGCTAATTGGTGGCATCAAGACTGGAGCAGGATCAGGTAATACATCATCAATGACTCGAGTTGATTCCATTTGTGGAGGTGCAGTTGGCGGAACCTCAACAGTATGAGTATCTATCCAACTATCATATGTGTAATCCGATGGTAATGAGATAGAGGGCGTAGCATGAAGATCATTAGGTAATCCAGGGAGTTCGTCTTCAAGAAAAACAACATCACGACTATAAAAGAACTCTTCTCTTTCGATATCATAAAGTTTCCACGCCTTTTTGCCAAATGGATAACCAACAAAGAGACACTTACGGCTTCTTTCTCCAAACTTGTCTTTGTCACGACTTCTCCGATGGGCATAGCAAAGTGAACCAAAAACTCGAAGAGAATCATAGTCTGGAGTCTTATTATAAAGAAGCTCATAAGGAGATTTACCTTCTAGAAGTGGTGTTGGTGTTCGATTAATGAGATGTGCTGCAGTGAGAATGCTTTCTCCCCAAAACCGAATTGGGAGCTTTGACTGGAAAAGGCATGATCGTGCAACATTATGAATGTGTCGGTGTTTCCTTTCCACACGACCATTTTGTTGTGGAGTGTCAACGCAAGAGGTTTGATGTATGATTCCTTGTTCTTTGAAGAATGTTTTGAGTACAACAAATTCAGAACCATTATCCGAACGTATAGTCTTGATCTTTTTACCAAATTGTCGTTCACTCATGGAGCAAAAATTTCTGATTATGTTTGCAACTTCGGATTTCTCAAGCATGAGAAAGACCCAAACTGCACGAGAGAAATCATCAACCACTGTCAAGAAGTAGACAGCACCGCAAGTAGAGACTGTCCGATATGGACCCCAAACATCAGTATGAATCAATTCAAAAGAATCCGTTGCTTTATTAGAACTTTCAGGAAAAATACTGTGAGTTTGTTTTGCCCTAAAACAAATGTCACATGATCCGTGACTAGAGAAATCAACTTCCGTCTTATTAAAAAGATTTAAAGAATTCAACACTTTAGAAGAAGGATGTCCGAGTCTTCTATGCCAAATTTCAGGAGGTGAACACTTCACAGTAGATGTATTTGCTCGAGCCACAGTCAATCCCGTGAAATAGTAGACCCCCTCTCTCTCTTCACCGGCTCCAATCAGGGTCCTCATAAAACGGTCCTGCAATGGACATAGTGTATCAGTAAAAATGGCGATCCCTTTAGTTTGTTTCAGTAATTTCAACACAGATATTAATGTGCAATTGAAATCTAGAACAAAAAACATATCCGAGAGCATATAATCATCACATCGGGCCATGTTGCCAACGTGTGTTGCTCGGGACTGTCGTCCATTCGGAAACGTAACGGAAGAGCTCGGCATAGATACAATATCATGTAGGAGAGATTTATTTCCAGTCATGTGGTGCGAAGCACCTGTATCAATAATCACATCAGTAATTTTTGTTTTACCAGATACATGATCTGTTGTGATGTTTCCGTGTTTGCCTTTGAGGAGACTGATTAGCTGAGCAACTTGGTCAGAAGTCGGAAGTGATGGAGTGTCATCAGTTGGTTGTTGAGTACGAGTGGCATTAGCACGACCACCACATCCACGGGTTGAAGAACGTCCACCACCACCACGTCCACGAGTAGAATTTCCACCACGAGAACTACTCTGTTGTTGCTGTTCAAGATACCATTCGGGATAGCCATGAAGTAGAAAGCATTCACTGACATCATGATTTCGGCGGTTACAATGAGTACAGTAACGAGAGCTGTCAAGGTTACGAGAAGTGGATATCACAGCAGCTAATTGTGGTGTGGTTTCATTTTTCACGGAGAATCCAATAGCTTCACTAGGTAGTTCCTTTGAGCGTACACTGTGAAGATGTTGCTCTTCGCGTATGACTTGAGAATATACAGAATTTAGCTTTGATAAAGGATCTTCATTAATGATCTGAGATCGAATAGAAGCAAAACGTGAGTCATCTAATGCAAATAGAAATTTATGAACCTTTCTGTCTTCTCGTTCCTTTTCTAAATCAGCTGCGGCTTCACAGGTATAGGCTCGAGTGGTTCGTAGATCTTGGAGTTCTTCCCATAGCTTGGTCAATTGACCAAAGTATTCTGAAACCGACTGTCCTCCTTGCTTTCAGTTGGTTATGTTATTCTCCACTATGTGTCGTCGAACACCACTTTGGACAGAGAAACGTTGCTTAATTGAATCCCACAGTTTGTGAGCATCAGAGACATGAGAAACCGTGGATCGTATGGTTGGATCACGATGTACGAATCCAGCCAACGATCATAGAAGTAGCTGCAGTCCATTGAGAGATATCAGGTTCAGTAAGTGGTTTCACAATTGTACCGTTGATGAAGCCAATCTTTTGTTTGGCTTGAAGAGAGTTGGAGAGTTCGGTGGCCCACTCGGTGTAGTTATCACCACGAACAAGAACAGAAGTGATTAGAGATCCTGGATTGTCCGATGGATAGATAGTATAAGGGGAAGGAGTTGTAGAAGTAGTAGCTGTAGGAGTAGGATTAGACATTGTTGTAGAAGTAGAAAAGCTCTGTTTTTGATTTACAAAACAGAGGAAGAAGAAGTAATTTGAAAACGGCGGCCAAAAACTAGGTCAAGTTTTGTGGCTACTCTGATACCATGAAACGATAAGGGAAAAAGGTTGATCGTATTGATGTACAAGGTTACATATATATATATATATATATATATATATGAAAGAGAATTAACCTAAAACCCAAGACAAGTTATACAAAGAGAATCCTAACAAAAATAGGAAAGTAGTTATGTTTCCATATCTCTATAAACTTCTTCATCCTTTCTCTTATCTTCTTTCCATTATGTTTATGTTTTTTTGGTGATTTTCTCATTTTGTTTCATGACTTATGTGTTTTGAGTAGTGAAATGATAGGTTGATGGTTAGGTAGATATTTGGAATTGATGGTTGAATCTTGTGTTTATTTGATAGATCTATTGATTGATTCACTGAAAGTGTTCTTAATGCTAGATTTGAGCTGGCCATTTGAATCTAGGTGCTAGAAAATTATCGTCTAAGATGTATTCGATGAAATTCCTGAGTGACTCTTTGTGAGCTTTTCTTCCTTAACCTAAGAGAGATGATGTTATGGGGATTAGTGGTCTTAGTGAGCTTGTTTGTAATGTTTATTAGTCTTTGAATTGGCAAATGAGAGTTTAGCTCATTTGATTGATTAGTAAAGAGTTCATTGCCGTGAGAGCGGGATGATCTATTGTCATTTCTCATGCTCTAGGATGGTTCTTAATGATTCTTTGATCTTGTTGATTTGATTATTATTCCCCTTTGTTCAATTGCCTTGCCTAAAATCTATTGCTAGTTTATGCTTGTCTTTATTTAGTTTGCTAGTCATTAGTACTTGTTGAGTTTGCTTTGGTCTTTCTTTGGTTTGATCTTTGTTTGGTTTAATTTGTTTAGTTTTAGTAGTCTCAATTCAATCACATCATTTCTACTGTTATAGCTTAAGTACAAATTCTTGCAATCCTATTATGTTGATTCTAGATTTTCTATGGATTTTTCAAACCTCAAATGCTTCAATGATAAGTTGTTTGCGTTTGTTGATTTAATTGCTTGTTGTCACCACACGAAAGAACAAACATCATGATGCTTCAGGAATAGGAATTAGAGCTGTTCTCATGCAAGACAGAAAGCCAATCGCATATTTCAGTGAGAAGCTGAGTCACTACAAGAAAATACGCGTTTTGAAACTCAAAAGTGTGACTGAATTCACATAGGTTTTTAATATTTTTTAAAAATGTTTAATAAATTTTATTAATTTTAAATAGGTATTTATGGATTTTTTGGAATTATATGAATTGTTATAAAAAATTTTATATAAATTATTTATGAGTTTTAAAAACATTTTATAGAATTTTTAAAAAAATTTAATGAATTTTTGGGGTGTTGCTAAATCTTTATTATATTTTGTAAATGTTTATAAGATTTTATTTTTATGAATTATAGTGAGTTATTATATTTTTGTTTAGATTTTTATTGAATTTTAGTAATAGATTTTTATGAATTATATAAGATTTTATATATAAGATTTTTATTATATTTTATTATATTTTTATTAAATTTTTATGAATTATAAATGTTTATATTTTTATTATACTTCTTGATTAGATTTTTTTAATCATAATCAATTTTTAGATTTTTATTAGATTGTTAGTGAATTTTTATTAGATTTTATGAATTTTTATACATTATTACTAAACATTTTGCTTTAATTTTTGTAAGTTTAATCGAGATCGTAATAGCGATATATCAAGACATATCTCAAATTATAATCAGGACCGGGTATAAAGACAAATATATAAGTTGGAACAATACTCCTTCGGATGTGCGAGATCAGTTCTTCGTGAAATTGCTGTAAACTCTAATTTATTTTACTGTAATTAATTTAAAATTTTTATTTACTAACAAATATTTTTTTGTCTAAACTATCTGTAGCAAATTTACTATTGAAATCCGGCTATTACACAAACTGTTCGCCAAGAGTTCAACCAAGTCGGTGTGAAGCAGTTGAAGGGAATCACGACTTAGATCAAAACAAAAGGTAAATGTCCTGGTTGGATGAACAGTGATGTTTACGAGAAGCTATGTGAGCATTGGGCTACAGAGGAAGCCCAGGAAAAGAACGCGAAAACTCAGGCCGTGCATTATTCTGATCGTGACGGCTGTGGACCGCATAAGCATATGTCAGAACAGAAGAGTTTCTACCGTGTTTAGCGTGAACTTGTAAGTTTTTCTATTTTACATAATTTTTATATTTTTTATTATATAATATATTTTTTCAGGAGGATTAATTGCATCGACCTACTACTATCAGTGAAGTTTTCAAGAGGACTCACACTAATTCTTCAGATGGGAGCTTTGTGGATCTGAAGGCAAAGAAAATCGATGACACTTATGAGCAGAAGCGTAGCAAGTTCATCCAATCTTAAATGGACAGCAACACTGATCTATCAGATAGTGCTTCTCAGACGATACAGCTCACTCCAGACCAAGAGAATGACCTTTTTCTTCTGATATTTTTTTAAAAAATTTTACATTATTTTTATTAATTTGTTACATTAATTAAATTTTTTACATCTTTTATTTTTCAGTCTATGTTGCCTGATAGTAGAGGCAACATATACGAATTAGGTAATCTCGGCGCCAAGTATTTTTCTGGCAAGAAAAAGGCGATCGCCGAGTCGACTGTCAAGGACATGATTTTAGAGTTGCAACAACAGATGGCTGCTTACAAGCAAGACGTGCAGCAAGAGATGGCGAGTTACAAGGATAACATCACTTACTTAACACAGCAAAACCGTGAGCTTCTACAATACCTTCAACAGGCACTACCATCTTTTCCACCTTACTTGGCTTCGATGCCTCCTCCTCCAGCACGACATGATGGTTCAGGATGTTCTTTTGCTAACAGACCTCCTGACCAATTCTTTGATGACCAGCTTTGATTTTCTTTCACATTTATTTTTGAATTTTATGTTTTTAACTTTGACATTTCAATACTAATCGGTTTTGGGCTTTAGTAATATATATTTTATTTAAACTTTTCATTTTATTTAAAATTTAAATATTGTTTTGATTTTAAAACAATTAAAAACTAATAATAAAATAAATTAAAAATCAAACGTGAGAGTGATCTGCAACTACAATTTGAGACTAATCTTTGACTATAGTTTGAGACTAATCTGCGACTGAATTTTGAGACTGATATGCGACTATTGTTTGAGACTAATCTGCGACTGGTGTTCGAGACTAATTTGTGACTGATATTTGAGACTGATCTGCGACTCTGTCTTGAGACTAATCTGCGACTGATATTTGAGACTGATCTGTGACTCAAACTTGAGACTAATCTGCGACTTGTTGTTGAGACTGATATCTGATACTGATTTGGGACCACCTTTTGAGATTAAACTGCGACCTGTTTTTGAGACTGATCTGCGACTCACTTTCGTTACTGTTTAAGGAGTCGCACATTGAGACTACTTAGTGAGTAACAGATTTAGTCGCATATTGGGACTGAATTTTTGCGTCCTAGTTTAGTCACAAATGTGCGACTAATCTGTGACAAATTAAAAGAGTGACTCGCCTTCTGAGTCTGATGTTTATCAGTCGCACTTCAGTCTCACATTTATGAAGTGAGACTAATTTGAGACTGATTGCACAGTCGCAGATGGCGAGTTTTCTTGTAGTGAGTGGATCAACCTTGAACTATCCAACCAACTATAAGGATCTTTATGCATTGGTCAGATCACTTCAGCAATGGCAGCACTATGTATGGCTAAAAGAGTTCGTTATCCATACAGATCACCAATTATTCCAGCACCTAAGAGGACAAAGTAGCTTAATAAGAGGCATGCTCGATGGGTAGAGCTTATTGAGACTTTCCCTTATGTCATGAAATACACACAAGATAAGGAGAATGTGGTAGGTGATACCCTTTCTCGAAGGTACACTCTTCTCTCCAATTTGGAAACTAAATTGCTTGGATTTGAGCACTTAAAGGACCTGTATGCAGATGATAGTGATGTCAAGGAGGCCTTTATTCACAGTAGCAAGTTTGCTTGGGGAAAATATTTTCAGCATGATGGTTTTCTTTCTTTGATAATAGTCTTTACATTCCTAATGGTTCTATTCGAGATCTTTTAGTCATGGAAGATCATGGAGGAGTTCTGATGGGTCACTTTGGCTATGTTAAGACACTTAAGGTGGTGACAGAACATTTCTATTGGTTTCATTTCAAACAAGATGTTGAGAGGATGTTATCGATGTGCAACTTGCAAATAGGCCAAATCTAAGGGTCAGCCAAGTGGTTTGTATACTCCTTTCCCCTCCTACTCATCCTTGGACTGACACTTTGATGGATTTCATAGTAGGTTTACCTAGAACTTGATCTGGAAGGGGTTTTATCTTTGTAGTTATAGACCAATTTTCTAGGATGGCTCATTTCTTTGCGTGTCATAAGACCGATGATGCATCTCATACACCCACCTTGTTCTTTAAGGAAATCGTTAGACTTCAGAGCATGCCTAAGACCATTGTATCTGATAAAGACATTAAGTTTCTTAGATGACAAGAAGTAGGCTGAGCTTTGAGTGAAAAACCAGCTTAGATGAAAAGAAGAAGGTTGAGATTATCAAACAGATACATGCAAAGGCTCGTGAGAACATAGAAAGGATATCTAAGCAATATGCTCATAAAGCCAACAAAGGATGGCGCCAAGTTATGTTCAAAGAAGGTGATCAGTGATGTGGGTCATGTTTTAACCCTAAGCAAACTACTGCAAGTGCACAACAATGAAGTAGTAGTACTATAGGGATCGAATCCTCAAGGAACCAAGCATTGCACTTTTGATCATCAACTATATTTCTCAAGCTACACTAATCGAAATTTAAGAGATAAACAAGCAACTTTAAACGATGTAAAACTATATAATAAAAAAACCAGGCATAGGGTATTATTCACCTGGAAGTAGAAATTTAACTAGGGAAACTATTCAGAGTATTACTTAGGCTCAATTCTCGACTTGAACAGAAAGGTATAACAAATCTACTCTCTTAGTACTCGAGACTCTACTCGATAATTCAGAGTTCCTAACTATTGTTGGTTCCAAATTTCGAACGGGTATTAAACAAGTAGGTTCAACTATCCACAATCAACCTAAACATCAGCTATCGCGGTCAAGGACTGATTGCTCATCTAATCTAGTTCAGATTCCTACCAAGCTTTTGGAGAGCTAAAAACATAAATTCATAGATTAGTTGATCACGCTATTCTAAGCATTAAGCACAATATTAGATGGAGAATACTCTTATTAGATTCGACTCTATTTGTCCCTAATCATTGATTCCTAAATTCCTAGAAACCCTAAACCTGATTGGTAAACTACTCAGATAAACTTGAATCGCGTAAAAATATAGAAAGGGAGTTTAGAGATTCTTCTCAATGTTGAATTCTCTCTCTCTAGCTTACCGAATAACTCTAAATTTCTCTGTGATTAATGAGCGATGTGTAAAAGAAACAGAAAATAGAAGTGTTTATATGTCCTAAGGTCTATGTGCAAAAAAGGAAATTAGGTATTTGCTTTGGTGCTCGTTGAGCGATCGATCAGTGTGTTGATCGATCGATCATGGACTTGTGTGATCTATCTTCTAATACGTTAGGTCGATCGTGAGAACGAGCGTTGTTCTGGAAAGAAGGCTTGATCGATCGCTCAAGATGTTGATCAGTCGATCATAGCCCTTTTTGTGAAACTTCATGTAATGCTCTAAAACCATCCAAACAAGATTCCAATGTCAATAATTCAAGTTCCTACGTTTTCCACCTGAAAGTGATACCAAAAACAGACATAAACCCTAAAAGTAGGTATGTTAATGAGCTTAAAACTAGTAAAATAGAGGTATATCAATCAGGTTTTGCACTAGCGCAAAGAAAGATTTCCAGCTAAGAGGAAGTCCAAACTAATGCCAAGAATTGATGGACCATTCACAATCACCAAAAAGATCAATGTCAACGCTTATTAACTCGATCTCCAAGGTAAGTATGATGTTAGTTCCAGCTTCAACGTGTCTCACTTGATCCGTTTTATTGCAGATGATCTAGATTTGAGGACAATTCCTTTTCAAGAGGGAAGGGATGATATGACTCTGAGCAGCAACAAGGAAGAAGGAGAGGAGCACGAGACTGATGAGGAGTTAGGAGAGGAACTTATGGCTGAAGAGGAGCTTGGAGATGACCATGAAGCTGTCAAGATAATGGAGATGCCCACCGGACCTATGACCAGAGCTAAGGCTAAACAACTCAATTAATTGGTGGATGGAATGTTGAAGCACAATCAGGAGGCGAACTCACAAGTCGATAATGTCTTGGTTTTGATTCAGGCTTGTGAAGAGGTATAAATGGGCTTGTGATCCATTAGTTTTATTTTTATTTCACTTGTCTTTTTTGCCATTGGGTTTTGGCAAGCAAGGTTTTAATGAGGCTTTTGGATCACAAATGAACAAGAGAACCCATTTATACTTATATCTATTTTAGGCCCACTATGTTTTATCCCTTTTACATGTACAGCAATCTTAGCTATTTAAAGGCTTGTAACCTCTCTCTTTCAATTCAACTATCTTCTACTTTCATACAACTCTCTAGATAGTTCATAGTTGGGAAAACAATTCGTTCATCCTTTTGGTTCAAAAATCCATCAAATGAATAACTCAGCCATTCTAGAGAAGCTCAAATCTCTTGAACTGAAGCTATGCAATCCACTTAATTCCCATAAATCACCTTCAGATTCATTTTATCTTTGCACTCGTATCTTTTTGCTCGCTCATCAGAACAAGTTGAAACTTGACCAGCAGCTGTTTCAGCTTCCCAACTCCATGCTCATAAAGTTTCAGCCAAATCCGAGCTCACTCGACCACTAAACTTGAGCGAATTTCGATGAGTTTAGCTTTGAAACCACTATAATTTGACTCTTCGAATTAATCAACTTCAGAATTTGATCCTTACGCCCATGAGTGTCGTATCAGAAACTGAGTGATCCTTTTGGGTTTCAAGACCTTTGCTATCGAAACCACAATAGCATTGTTTGCGTTCTCCGGTAGAACACCATAAGCAAAGAAGTCGAGTACACCTCTTGTGATCGAATCATCAACTGTTTCTCAGCAACCCTAGTAGAAAACTAGCTGGAAACCATCTTGACCAGGCGATTTAAACCTTCCCATACTTGAAACCGCGCACTCCACATCTTTACCCACAATGGGTTTCGATAACTCCCTCAACTCCACATATGTGAGTCCCGAGAATCCCTAATTTCAATAGCAATGCAGGTACATCGTTCATGGAGTAGAGATTCTCATAGAATTTCATGGTAAGGTTCTCCAAGTCCATTGCTTCCAATACCAAAACCCGATCATCATTCTTCAAACTTTCAATTTTATTCCTCTTTTGTCTAACGATCATTGAAGTATGAAAGAATGATGTGATGTGTTCCCCGAGTACAATTCACTTCTCTCTGGATATTTCAAACCACAAAGTCTCCTCTTAAGCAAGAATAAGGTCCAGCTCCTGGATCAAGTTTTCTTCCCTGCCTAAGAGATCATATGTTCGGTTCGTATCAAATCAAGTTCTGAAGATCCTTGATTTCCAATAACTTCTTCTCTTTCCGTAAAATCATATCTCCGAATACGTCCTTATTTCATCTCTTTAAATCCCTCTCTAATCTCTTCAAAGCCATCGGAGTACTAAGATCACGATTCCAAGAGATTTTTATAAGTTTCTTGAAACCTTCATGTTGTAACCATGCAGCTTTGAAATGAAAAGGTCTATGCCTTGGGTCACTACCACCTCTGGGCACAACTGCAGATAAAGTGGAGCATGATCCAAAGACATAAACGGAAGATGTGTAACAGTAGCTTCCTTCCAATGTAAATGAGCTTGCGGATAACAAAGGAGACAATTAGGCCGTTTAGCAACAAAATTATTTTCCACATGCTTTCTCCTCCATGTGAACTTGTTGCCTTTAAATCCCATATCAATCAGTGATACCTCATTCATCGAATCATAAAGTCCCAAGAGTCTTATGATAGTTGACCATTCTCACCAGTCCGCTCATCAAGCCTTGCATTTATATTGAAATCTCCTCCCACCACAACCAGATTTGTTTATGCTTGAACCATACGTTTTATTTCACTCTATAGTCAACTACGTCTTCCGACCGTTGGAGCTACATAAACAACGATAAGGTGCAAGCTATCAACCTCTGTTACTTATCATTGCACTAGTGTATTGGTCTGAAGATTCCAACACCAAAATTGTACCCCATTCAGACCGCCACACAAGCCATATACCACCACTTTGACCATGAGAATCAACTATCACCGACATATCAAATTCCAAACCTTGGCATATATTTCTCGCTTTATCCCCAGCATGAGTCTCAAACACACCAAGAACAGCAGTCTTATACTTCTTAAGCATAATTATAATAGAACGTTGGAAGTTAGGTTTGTTTACCCTTGGTAGTTTCCAAATAAGCAATTCATCATAAGAGAAACACACTAAATAGAAAACTATAAGGGAAAGCTGTTAAGTCTCCACCAACTCAACATCCATGCTATGCTCAACACTATGGGCTGGAGTCGTTATCTGTAAGTTATTAGTACTTGGCATGTTACTCTCCGAACCACCTTCATCAACGCTCATAAAGTTAACTCCCTCGATCACTAGGTTAACGTCAGTTTTAATGGAGAAAATGCCACATGGATGACCCACCAACTCTATCTCAACCCTCAATCTCATACCAGAATCTGATTGTTCTGTCTTGTTTTTAGCCAATCCAAAGACGAGACCACGAGATGTCATACTAACATTCTGCTTTGTTCTTACCTTATTGTTAACACCTTTTACCCCAAGGTCTCTTCTCTCTTTCGACCCAACTCCCAATCCTTTCTCGGCATTCCCTAAGACAACACCAATTAGGCCTTCACCATCTCGATGGGCTTGCAGTATAGGCAATTGATTTAAGACAAAGATGTTTTCTTTGTTATGATCACGCGCATCAGAAGATTTGCCCGAGTCAGCAATAGCCTTATCCTTATTCATCTTTTCAACTTTGTTGGAAGATCCAGCCTTATCAACTTCCATAATCATCATAGAATCCCGAGAATCACGCTTCTCCTACACACCCAAATCTTTTGAAGGAACTGTAATGTGATTTGCCAGTATATTGTGTCTCCTAACCACCATCTTCGCCACTGTGAACATGTCATTCAATCCCTCCGTCTAAACTCTAGGTGTCACAGCGAATCACCCATGACCATCTGAACTCTAGAATCCCGAGAATCACGCTTCTCCTACACACCCAAATCTTTTGAATGAACATTAATGTGATTGACCGGTAAATCTTGTCTCCTAACCACCTTCTTAGCCATTGTGAACATGTCGTTCAATCCCTCCATCTGAACTCTAGGTGTCACAGCGTTTGGTTTCTCACCCACGACCATCTCCATCCGCACTATCTCGGGTTTCACATTAACTACCTTCTCTGTTACCACCGTCATTGGTGGTCGTAGAGGGCAATTACTTGCAAGATGACCATAAATACCGCAATGAGCACAAATTGTTGAAAGGCCTTCATATTCAACAAAATATCGTTCACCATTAAGCAGGATCGTCCCTTCAAAGGTCTTGCAAGATCAACCTCCACATATACTCTCACAAAACTAGCTCTTTCCATGTGCATTGTATTTCCATCTACCATGATCAGGTCACCAATACCTCGTACAATAGTCATGATGATCACCAAATGACACGAGTACACTGGAATCAAAGATAACCAAACCCACATTGGAGTTTTTGTAATCTCATCCCTCAAAGGATCAAACTCTGGACTCCATTCCTTGATCAACAAGTAACTACCGAACACCTTCCAAGGCCTCCCAGTTAAGGCCGCCATATACTCATCATCCTTCTCGGACCAAACCATGAAGAAGTTTTGCGGCAAATCAATTATTGTCATGTTACATGTTGGCTTCCATAACTCCTTTAACTTTCAATACATGACAGACACCTTAGCACTATTACCCAATATTTTAACGATGATACAATGTTTCCAGAGATTGCTCATGGCCGCCACAAGCTCTTGATTCACCATTATCACTGGTTCTCCATGTTTTCTATTCAGAAATTTTACCCACACTCTATCCAAAATCAATTGCTCATCAATCGCAAACTCCGGTGAAGGGATACCACCACCACTTGACCCTGAAACATTCGAAACCCAACTACTCGCTTTCTCCACAACCTCTAGAGGCCTCTCTTTCTCTCCATGATCCACCATCGTCACATATTGGCCGCCACCATCTGTAGCCCTAATTTTGCTGCTCATCCGTATTAAATTTCTACTTTATTTTATTTATAGATAATACTAGTGAATCGCTATTTTTTATAAAATAAATTAAATTAAACTAAATTTGGTAGGATTATCCGGAACAAAGATGGAAACTGGTGTGGTGGTTTCTCTCTCAATATTTAGATGTGTACTGCCCCATTGGCTGAGAAATGGGATGTATACAAATGGTTTGATGATTTTGTGAGAAAAACGTGCATCATGTTTGGACATGGTGGTAGATTCGATGATGGTGGTGAGTTTCTTGACAGAAAGGTTCAATGATGAACATCATATGTCCTTTCTAGTACGCTTGTACTATGACTTGATTAAAATAAATTGTACATTCCGATTCACTCATGTGTATTGGGGGCCAATCATTAAGCCGACAGATTGTCTAATTATAAATTTTCTTTACTTTTACGGTATCACTCTTTTGATTCTTGTCCCTCTAGTGTTCAAGAAATTTTTTTTAGTGAATCTTTGGGATTTTCGACTTTATGTAGTATTGCTTTATAATTTTGATTATTTGATTCAATAAAGTTGGGAGGTTTACTTTCCTTTTCCCGGCCAAAAAAAAATTAAATCTCTATTTTGAAAAACGTACATTTTTTAAAGCAATTAAGCCATCTCCTATTCAATAGTAGAAAATATCCAAATTTTATAGAAAAATTTGATGCAAGATAGCTATTGGACTATAAAAAATCTTATTTACTGTTATTACCATTGTTTTAGGACTGAATAATTTGCAAGATTCTATGGGATTGTTGAATAGGTTTCGGGTTATTCTTTTACTAGTATTAAAAACCGTGGCTTGCACATGCTAAATGTTTGCTGATGTGATTAACTACAAAAATTATGTTAAGAAACACAATCATATTTGTTTTGAAGTTGTAACCAAAACAATCATATTTGTTCTGCAGTCATAACCAAATCATTTCAGCGTGCAATCAGAGCCGTACGAACGCTAATGACTATTATAAGCGATTCAAAATATAACGCTCTTTTTAATAAAAAGAAAAATGTCTACAACGACAAATATCATTATCATATAACAAAGAAAGAATTACTTTGATAGTTCAATATCATGCTATAATTATTAGAATATTCTTTTTTTATCCTTCATAAAGGTAAAAGTGTGGAAATGTCCATATTTTTTCTGAATGGTCGTTTTATTACTATCATGCCATTCTGATTTAATTCTTTTTATTTTTGGTTTTTGTTTATATTATGAAACTGCCATTATAAAATAAAATAAAATAAAATAAAAAAAATTTCAAATTTTGAAAATTTGAAAATAAAAAATTCAAAAACTAAAAAACCTAAAACTAAAAAACTCAAAATTTTGAAACCTAATTTTATAATTTTTTCTTCTTTTCTGTGCCTCTCCATCGTCGATCTTTCTCCTTTCCGCCGTGATTCTTCCTCTCTCCTTCGCCGTCGTCTTCTAGCTCATCATCTTTGCCGGCCGGTTCTCTTTTTCTCTCCGCCTTTGTCTCCTTCTCTGTTGGGTTCGTTTTCTTCTTCTCCTCTTCTTTTTTTTCTTCTTCTTCTCTGTTTGTTTTTGATTTTTTCTTTTTCGGATTTTTACTTGATTTTGTATGGGTTTTGGTTGATTTTTTATGCTTAATCTGTTTAAGATAGTTATTTTTCTCCGATTTCATTGTTTTTCTTTGATTTTGGCTCAGATTTTGTTGATTTCTCTGATTTTGGGTCTGATTTTGTTGTGTTTTGGTAATTTTCATAAGTTTTGTAGGTTTGTTTATGTTAATGCTTCTACAGTATTGTAGGTTTATTACCAGATTTATTAGATAATGTGCTTGTGAGAAATGGTGTAGGTTTCTTGAGTCAGTGTTGTAGGTTTCTAAAGTAGTTTTGTAGGTTTCTGACGTCGTTTTGTAGGTTTATGGAATTGTGTTGTAGGTTTCTGACATAGTATTGTAGGTTTCTGACATAGTCGGAATCGTTTTTGCAGAGTTTTTGAAACAATGATAACTCATTTTATTGTGTGTTGCAGATCAATGGCAGAAAAGAAGATGTATCCTGAGAGATTGTTTCCTGCAGGACATGCTCTAGTAGAACAAAAATCCCTTAATTATCATTGCAAGCTTCCTGAGTTCGAAACGATGAAGATTGGAATTGGGGAACCTGCATTCAACGAGATTAGAGACTATTCCTTAGTCGGTGTACTTCTCAAACTTGCAATGATGAAGTATACATGGTCGGCGAAGCTTGTGGATTGGTTGATGATGAATCAATTAAGAGTTTATACAAACAATGAAATTTAGATCTTGCTAGGTTGTAGGCCAATCAGATTCTCTCTTCATAAATTTGAGGATATTAGTCATATAAATTGTGGGGAGGTCGGGAAAGACTTAAATGTGACCATCTCACACGAAGATTTTTGGACTGCCATCTGATCCTACCTTAGGGCCTAATTACCACGAGCTAAAATTGGCCTTTTCGAATTGCATGTATGATTGTTTCTGTTTTGGTATTCAACTTTGTTGTAGATTTATTGTTCAAGTGTTGTAGGTTTATGTTTCATGTGTTGTAGGTTTATTGTTGAGGTGTTGTAGGTTTATTGTTCGTGTGCTGCATGTTTATTGTTCAAGTGTTGTAGGTTTATTGTTCCTGTGTTGTAGGTTTATTGTTCAAGTGTTGTAGGTTTATTGTTCATGTGTTGTAGGTTTAAAATTTTTGTTTTGAAGGTTTAAATTTTATATTATGTAGGTTTATAGGTTCTGTTATGTAGGTTTATATGTTATATTTTGTATGTTTATACTCATGTGTTGTATGTTATATGTACAACGATTGGACAGCGGAGAATAAGAGAATGCTTGTTCTCCTTTTTATTCTTCACGTAGGTGTTTATGGTTTACACAGAGGCAGTATGCTTCCTCTTCCTGTTGCTAAGATGGTGCTTGATTCAGAGGATTTTGAACGGTACCCTTGGGGTCGAGAGGGATTTAGCGCTTTAATGCAATCCATGAAAGGTGCAACATTGGATGGATTGACGTACCTTCTTCGCGGTCCTGTACATGTGCTTCTCATATGGGGATACGAGTATATTCCAGCTTTCTAAATGTTTGCTAAACGGAGAGAAAATATCGAAATTCTTCTCATCCGTTGGGAGATACGCATGAGACGAGCTACTCTTGAGGATGTACTTGAGCAGGATAGGCTGCAGACTGCTGACAAAAAGGTGTGTGTTAATAATTACATACCTTTTTGTGTCTTGTAGGTTTTAGTGTGTTGCAGGTTTTTATATTCTCTGTTGTAGGTTTTACTTAATGTGTTTCAGGTTTATATTACAGTTTTTCTATGAAGTGTTGTAGGTTTATATTGCAGTTTTTCTATGAAGTGTTGTAGATTTTGTTATTCTAACGTTTTGTTTTTGTAGATGCGCGTGGAGAAACAAATGAGATTTATCCAAATAAAAAAAACATCGACCATTTTCACCCCTCCATTCTCCACAAATTAATTGAAGTTTATACATCTCAAGACATTTAACACAAGCTCAAAGGGGTTTAAACTTGATTGAAGATGAAAAAATAGAGAACAAATATGCAGTCGCCATCGTGGTTGTGTTGGGGAAGAAGAAGATAGATCTGTTTTAATTTTGGGGTAAAATAGTCTTCACACGTTCTAGGGTATATATATGAAAAACCTACAACAAAGCAACTGAAAAACCTACAACACATAATCACAAAATCTACACCAAATGATCAATAAACCTACAACAAAGACCGAACCAAGGAAAAAAAAAGACATATAACCAAGAACACATAAACTAAAGCCTGGATCATCCTTTAGGTATGTGGTTATGGGAGTTTTGCTGGACCACTACTTTAAGAAAGAAGTATTACGATCCCTTAATGCCAACCATTGGATCCAAGACTTTTGACAGTGAAGTTTCTCCTCTACACTCAATAACTTCTCCCATTCTTTCCTAGCATCGGACTCCTCATTTGCCAGTCATACTGAGGGAGCAGCCAAAAGTTGTTGCTGCAACTTAACCACTTTCTTTTCCATTTCCAATGGAAGCTCTTCTACGAAGCATGAATGATTCGCAACATGTTGGAAGTATTTAAAAGACTTTCACAGCTTACTCTTTACAGTATGAATCATGAACATGCAATGAGAGTGATCGACTGACCCGGATCTAAGAAGTATGCATAAGCGCATGGGAAGGTTTTGGCCCAATGATCATTAATCAATGCATGATCAATTCCAGTAAGTATTGGGTCTTCCGAACGTCTATTTCACCATGTGTAAGGAGCTCCTTTTGCTGGTGCTTCAAAAAGGCTAGAATCTTGCAAAGTAAATTCAAAGTCCAACACTCCAGACATCTCAACATCTGCCACAAGATGTCCTCAATGGTGACTACTCTTGAGGATTTGGTTAAAGTCCCCAAAAACTGCCCAAAGAGAGCGACTGAGAGGAGTAGAATTATTAAGATGAACCATATTCTACCACAACAGAATACGCTCCTCAACCTGATAATATTCATACAGGAAGAAGACTATAAGATTAATATTTTTTGTCAAGAGAAAAACTCCACATGTGACCATTTGAGCAGAAGTCGCATAGATTTCCAACGATACTTGAGGATCCCAAACAATTACCACTTTAGTTGTTTCACAACTTTCAAAATCCCCAAATATTTTCCACCCATTTGGAACTGCTTTCACCAACCTTCTAGCATTACCTGGATGTATCTTTGATTCAAAAAAGCTCCAAAAAGAATCTTATGTTAATTAATCCAAACCTTAGTCATAACATGCTTTCTATGGCTATTTAAACCCCTAATGTTCCAGCCAAAAAAACAACATAAGATATTATTTACTGAGATGTTGCAGTCTTACGACTACTAGCCTTTCGAGATACCGACAAAAAAGGTTCCTTCGTGTCCTTAAAAGAACTTAAAGTGGATGGAACCACATGAACCGCATCAGCCCCTGCAACTACAGTAACAGCTGACCTCTTATCCTTTGATTTAGTAACCACAATTGACTCTGAACTGGCTTTGGTAGGAGCTCAGCTTACATTTGCCACAACCTTTAAATTATCACAATTTCCATAGCTTTTGATTTATCAATCTTACTCACACTTTCAATAGCCTTTGATTTATCACTTTCCTCACATCAACAGCATACCCATGAGTAATCGCTGGCTGTTTGAAACTGCTTCTTACAATATCTGTTTTAGAGACATTTTCCGTAATGGCTTGGGCAACATCCAAATTGGATTAAGAGTAGCAATTTCAAAGGCAGAGGTGTTGAAACGAGGGCCACGGATCTCTCTGTGGATTAACATGAATATCATGGATGCTTCCAATAAGTTCCCTTGTGGCTTCTTAATCTCTGCTTCACCTTGGCCTACCCTAATTTTGTCTCCCTAACCTTGGACAGAGCAACCTTCTTACACGGTCTTCTATATGAAGGGAGCCACGGTTAAAATACTTCAACCTCAAACTCACGATCATTATTGTACCTATAGAATTTTTGATGGCAAATCATTGAGGATTTTCACTTCTACCAGAACTTTCATAACTTAAAACTTAGCTTTCCTTTCATTTTTCAGATGAAATGATTTATGCTCACCAACAACAGTAGCAATACTACACAAACTTTCATGGTTGAACAATAGATACGGAACACATCTGAATTCAACAGTAATCAGAGCACATGACAGAGGGACCGGAAAGAGAGTAAAATCTAGAGACCATTACAACACAAACATCGTGTCCAAAGGTTTCTTCCTAAAAGAATGGCCCTTGTCTTCGGATTGGTTACTCTTAAAAGGAACGATCCTTCACCCATGTGAACATAGATCCATGAACCATTTCGAGCCTAGAGAGTGTTCACGACTCCAATATGCCTCATGTCTAGAGGCGGACAATGGAGCTGAGCAAAAAACAAATTCCTAAAACTCCTCCTTTGCAACTATTATGTTTTCATCGGGTATCAATATGAATGGAACTCCAGACATATGAGTCAAAGGCTCTCTCATTCTTTTCATAGCTCTCGGTTTTACCATGCTAGCAAAGGTTATTTTCTGGACCAGGAGATACCTGACCGAAGATTGTGGCTTCCCTAGTGGTTTGGAACCTCCAATACAGCTCGATCCAAGCTTAGTGGAGTAGATTTCGCTTCAAGAGCTTTTAAATCTGATGGAGGCCCTGAGCTCATATCACTCGTCAGAGATTCGTGAGCCTCACGGATAGGTTCTGACGCCAATTTCTTCGCCAAAGATCCTTCAGCAATAGCTGGAGTAGATGGAAGGTCTACACGCGCAAAGAGGATAATATTTGGAGGCGCAAAAGTTGAGCTCTTTGACAAAGATTCAGGGATGTCAACCAAGGGAGGAGATGAAGAATCATCGTCATAACCAACCAAAACCTTAAAAAGTGAAATTTCTATGAGAAAGGGTCGGCGATGCTTTGGCGGCGCCGGAACGATTAACTTTGGTTTCTTCTTCTTTGTCTTCATGGAAGAGTGGACGGCGAGGGACCAACTAAGAATAAACCCGATGACCTAAAAATTGCTTTTGGAATCACCCTTTACTCGTCAGTAGAGACTTTAAAATTCTTAAAAATGCGTATCTATTATTTGGTTCATTATCATTTATGCGTATGGTTATAGAAAGCAGTTCTAGTGATGATGCTAATGATTTTTGTGATAATTTCATAGAAGATTCGAGTGATTTTTCAATGACGTTTTATATGTTTTTACCGAAGAGATGAAACAAATGAAAATAGTAAAGTTATTCCACACAGTAAAAAAGTTAAGGTTATTAGAGCATGTACATTAGGGATCATGGACTTAGGGGTTCATAACCCAAAAAAAATAATAATAAAAAATTCGAAAAAAACAAAAAAGAAGAAAAAATCGACCACGTGGCGAATCCAAATCTTAAAAGCTCTTCCGCAAAAATTTTTGAAATTCGGGTTCGCCACGTGGCAAACCCGGATTGGTCGATTTTTTCTTATAATTTTTTCGTTTTTTTAAATTTTTTAATATTTTTTTTTGGTGAACCCCTGTACATAGTCTTATAAATGGCAGAGATATTAAGATAATTTCGAACAGCCATTCTTCTTATAGTCAAAGTAATTGTAAAGATAATTTGAAAATTGTTTAGCTTCAATAATTATATTAAAATTAGATAAGAAGCTAAAAAAATACTAATAATACAAATCACTTATATAAAAAACAAAACTCGGCATTAAAAAATATAAAGAAATTGCATTAAAAACTAAAATAATAAGTATTTTGGAAAAATATGGTGTAATTAGATATAAAATAACAATTTAATTTTTGATCTGGTGTAATTAGATAATTAATTTCCACTTAGGTGGAATTATACACATGTCTAAATTTAAATATATATATATATGTACATTTATGGTTATATTAGATTTTTTTTCTAAAATAAATTATCTATCCACTCTTTAACAGAGCTTCTTACATATGTTACTTAATGCAATTATGTATGGAAAATAAATTGATATTCTTGTTTTTTTGTCACTAATTGATATTGTTGTCTATTATAGTAATTGTTTGTGGTGAGATTAGCACAAAGTCTAGTTGATCAAAGTACACTAGAGTTTACAAGAATGGGTTCGAATTCTTGATTTTGGGTAACAAATATGATAACAAAGCTTGAGTTTCTAGAAAGAGAAAACAATGAATCTTCGACCTCTTGCTCGTCGTGACCTTCCTCCTCTTTTATAGGAAAGGTTGCTCAGAAGGTCTCGCTGACCTATCAGGTCGGCCATGATGACCTATCATCGTAGGCTGTGGGGCCTTGACTAGGACATCATTACTCTTAGGTCTACTCGCCAAGCTACCAAATTGTTGGGCTGCTACCTGAAATGCATTAAATGCTTGCTGAATGGCTATGCCTACCTACTGGTTAGGTAATGTTCCACCAATGCATTAAATGTGTTGCAGGGCGCCGTGTAGATCATTACGATGCTTGATACTTGCCGTTCTGATTGTTATGTCGAGATGGTCTTTCCACAAACTTGTCACAACGCGCTGATCTACCTTTGTCGTCTTATGTCAAGTATATCTTCATGTCGTGATGGCTTGACGTAGTACGTTGTGGGTCTGTCGAAGCCATATGGGCCAAACTCTTTGGGTGAGGCCCACTTTTCTAAATCTTTTCTGCATTTCAATTTCACTACTGGCGATGTAGTCTTAGTTATTCGCAAAGATTTAGGGCTTAAAGGTTCGTCGTTTAGTCGAGTTTTTAGTGGTAGGGGTTTGATTTTCTGCTGTGGGGCAGATAAGGTGTGATTCGAGTTTTAAATCATCGTCTCGGGACAAGCAACCTGCGAGGGAGTCCACTGAGGTGGATTCACCAGGGCTTCCATCTCTAGAGAGTGTTAGGGATGACATTGGAGTGACCGTGAGCCTAATACTTTGGTTAGGGTTTCCACTGCTGCCTCTGGTAGTGGTCGATCGCACGTAACCGCCAATGATGGCGAGTGGGCTCTGTCTGATGTAGTGCTGGAAGAACAGAAGATTCCACTAGGTCAGTGGAAAGATCTCCTTGTGTGGCTAGACGGGCTCCGTCACAAGCCGTCGACCAGTACTAACGCATCCTTAAAGAAACTGCGGAAGGACTACGGCTTCCCTCTGTGGGGTGATTATAAGAGCACCAAAGTCGCATCAGCAGCCTCGGATGCCTCCGAAAGGCTACATATGTGTCCAACAAGACAACTTTAGGCGGTGCGACCTTTGGTTCCCTCTGCTGTGCTTGTTGATCGTGTATTGTGCACGACACCATATTGCAGTCTCTCAATTGTAGTCTGGGATTTGGAATATAATTGTTGCGTTTATGTTGGGGACCACGACTGGCCTGGATATCTCTTGTTGGTTCTTTGGGTACATTACGAAGATCAATCATTACAAGAATATGGATAGGATGTATTCGGTAAGCGCCATCTCGAGCTGCAGTTTGGTTTCTGACTTCACGTCAAAACTACATAAGTACAATTCACTATACTTGTTTGTGAAGCTGACTCCCGATACTATCGTCGACGTGGACCATCCTTTTGTTTGTAGGATATGGAATCCGGAATATGGTACTAGCTAATTATGCGGCTATGCGTCCGTCTAGTGAGCACGCGGCTTATTGTGGATGAGATGATCTCACCTTCTTTCTTTGTTTGTTTCGCAGTGCCATATCGCCAAGCAGAACCCGAACAATTTGATTGCCAGTTCGGTGCCATCAAGTCCTTGGGTTTTAAGCCGTAGAAAGATATTGAAGGCCGAATTTGAGTTCTTCATAAACCTACAATAGTACGAGGTACTTTACCTCCCCTTCTATTTCCTTTTTTCCTTCTTTTTTTTCTTTAACGATTGGTGTACTTGAGTAGCTGCTGAAGAGAAGATGGCAAAATTGTGTCTGTCCATTCAACGCTACAGCACCGAGCTAAGGCCCACAGTGCAACAAGAAAGGCGAGTGGTGATGTGATCATGGACGAGGACCAAACACAAAGGACGATCAAGAAACCACAAGTCAAAGCTAAGCTCAGTCCAAAGGAGTGTCAACAAGCTTTGGAGATTCCAACCGGTCCTATTACAAGATCACAGGCTAAAGAACTTCAAGAAAGTTTTTGTGGATTGATTCAAAGCCTTTTGGACAAGGAACAGGAAGAAGAATTCGTTGAGATTAATACTCATCAAATCCCGCCCATTTTGAGCCTTTTACAAGACCATAAGGAACCTTTTAATAGGTTTTAGAAGCCAGCTTATAAAGACGGATTTTGGGAGGCTAAAAGACAACTTCAAGACCAAAGAAATTCAAGTTATTCTTAGTCAAAGATGATAAATGCTCTTCATTTACTAAGTAGTCTTCTCTCATTTTCGAGGCATTTAAGTCTCTTGTTTTCCGCATAGTCATTTTATTTTCTATATAAACTTCTGTAATTCTCTTTTAGAGATAATCCAACTTTTTATCAATATATTTGAGAGTGATTCTCATTTGTTCCTTGTGAACTTTTCGATCAGTCTTGGTGTGTCATATCCAAGTGATCAAACCGGGTTATCAAGTATTTTCCATTATACTTGTGTGGCCATTCTTTGCCATTGGCGTGAAGAGAAGAGTTGAAACAGCAACAATCTTTGGTTTAATATACAAAAGGTGGGGGCTGCTCTAACCTACATTCCGTGGTTCCACCACCTTGCTTGATTGAAGGCGAGTTAAAATAGCAACAATCTTAGGTTTAATATACCTAAGGTGGGGTTTACTCGAATTCTTTGAAGATCAAGGATTATCCTTACAACTCGAAGTGCCGATTCTTTTGGGGTTTCCACGTCATTTGGTATCAGAGCCCACTTCCGAGTTTGTTTATCTCTCTACCTTCATTTCTTCATCTTCTATCTTTTCATCTTCTAAATTTTTCACCTTCTAACTGTTCATCTTCCATCTTTCTTGTTCTCTTGAAAAAAAACAAAAAAAAACAAAAGAAAAAAAAATCATCACCTTTATAAGACCGTTTATAAAACCAAAGGGAAAAAATTGTTTAGCACTTGCAGATTAACACTTGTGAACTTTACTTGCTAGGCCATTGAACCTTGGGAAAAGCATATCAACGAAGGATTGATTAGTTCTATAAGAACATCCTGAGAATCAAAAGAGAGGAAAAAGGCGTAAGATTGTGAGAACATTTAAGAGAAAAGCCAAATAATTGAGTGAAACACTTGAGTGACAAACACTAGAGAGATTGTGAGGCATTTTTCTATTAACAAATCTACTCTTTTGCAGGTTCTAAATTATGTCAAACAACACTAATAATAACCAAGAATACGAGAAACCACAAGGAGTTCCAAATCTCCAAATGCAAGCGTTGTTGGGAGAGATGACCCGATCGTTGAGGATTGAGATGGAGCCAGTCCATGAGCGTTTGGATCAAGTCCAAAATGAAGTAACAATTAGGCAACAACCTCAACTGCCTAATGCACAAAGAGATCCCCATCGAGCTGAAGGACAAGGAGAAGAAGTTGACTACTATGGTCAAAGTGGAAACTCATCTAACTCTAGTCGAAGGAGACCTAGACGTGCTAGGGAAGCAAGAGGTCGGGCTGATGATAATCTTGGAGGACTTAAGATGAAAATTCTATCTTTCCAAGGAAAGAATGATCCAGATGCTTATCTTGAGTAGGAGNCTCAAAAAGGTACGAGTTGCAGCCACTGAATTTTATGATTATGCTATTAACTGGTGGGATCAAGTGGTGACAAGCAGGAGAAGAAACGGAGAAAGACCCATTGATACTTGGGAAGATATGAAAGCATTGATGAGGCGACGGTTTGTTCCAAGTCACTACCACCGAGAGATACATCAAAAACTTAGGACATTGGTGCAAGGGAACCGTAGTGTGAGGATTATTTTNGAGGATTATTTCCAAGAGATGGAAATTCTTATGATGAGAGCTAATATTGATGAAGATCGTGAGGCTACCATGGCCAGATTTCTTAGTGGTTTTGAATCATGAGATCCAAGATCGAGTAGAAATGCAACACTATGGAGTTGGAGGATATGTTACATAAAGCTATCTTGGTTGGACAACAGCTCAAGAGGAAGGGTAACACTCGACAAAATTTTGGTTCAAGTTCTAATGCTCAACGTCCTATCTACTCTCGTGAAGAAAAAGCTGTTCAAAAATCTAAGTCTGAGTCAAAGCCAAATCCTATCCGGCAAGACGTCAAAGGTAAAGCTGAATCCTCTTCTACAAGGAACCGTGATTTACAATGTTTTAAGTGTAATGGCAGGGGACATTATGCAAATAAATGCTCAAACAAGAGGGTTATAATACTTAAACCCAACAGAGAGTATGAAATGGAGGACGAAGATGTTTCAGATTCTTCATCTTCTCAAAATGAGCTTGAGGTGTCCACAGCCAGAGGTGAAACCTTTTAGTAGCTAGAAGATCATTAAGGGTGAAAAGCAAGCTAGAGGAGAATGTGCAGCGTGAGAATTTGTTCCACACACGATGTTCTGTTCTTGACAAGGTGTGCAGTCTTACAATTGATGGAGGAAGTTGAACGAATGTAGCAAGCACTACTCTTGTGGAGAAGTTAGGATTAACTACTCGAAGACATCCAAAACCGTACAAGCTACAATGGTTGAGTGAGTTTAGGGAACTCAAAGTATCTAAACAAGTTGTGATTCTGTTTAGCATTGGGAAGTATAAAGATGAGGTGTTGTGTGATATTGTTCCAGTGGAAGTTGTACATATACTACTTGGGAGATCTTGGCAGTGTGATAGAAAGGTTTTACATGATGGTTTCTCCAACAAACATTCGTTTGATTATAAAGGGAAGACTATTACACTTGTTCCGATTACTCCTAATGAGATCTACCAAGATTATTTGCTTCTAAAGCAACGTGAGGGGAGAGATTGATATGATCCTAAAGGTGGTTAGGATCAAGCCAGAACGTACTCAAGCCGTAATGGACAAAACCGAGATGCACTTGTCGGATGGAAGTTGAAAAAGCGCATCTCAAGGAATACGTAGATGGGTTTTCTGGTGGCTGGTGACGTCGTGGAGCCAAGAAAAGGTGAGGCTTGACTCAAAGGAAACACAAATGAGGGACGGAACCGATTTGATGGCAGCGGAATGAAATGGAAGTTGAATGGTCGGAGTGGAATGAGTTTGAATAGAGATGGATTGAATCGAACTACCAAGAGTTGTGTAAGACTCTTAGTCTTCAAATGTCACTAATAATCTAGATATTACACACCAAAGAACTAGCAACCTAGAGGAGAACCTCAATGATCAAACCGTGAAGTTTTATTAGAAAATAAGAAAGTTTGATGAAAATTACAACTTGAGATACAAGAGTTTATATAGCCACAAAAAAATGGGTGGTGCCATTAAGGATGGGCTGTACCATTAAGGCCTTTGACTAATTTAAAACATGACAATCCATTCTTGTGACTTGAACTCTTGACTCTTCTCTTCGCCAGTTTTATAAGCCTTTTATAAGCTTTTATAAAGTACCTTATAAACATGTTATAAAGTTGTTATAAACATGTTGGAAGCATGTTGTCAATGGGTTTGTAGTGTAAAGTGCGTGTTAACATGCCTTGTTAAAACCTTGAAAAGGATTTGACCTCTCTCTCTTAATGTTATAATGTTGCTGCTCTATTATCTTATCATCCTCTCCCTCTTGAAAAGGATTTGACCTCAAATCCGCATCATCTGAAACAGACGGAACCAAGCCAGCAACACTAAATCTATTACTCACAGTATACTTACCTTGACGATCAATTTGGTAGGCGTTGTCGTTGATCTTCTGATGATCTTGAAAGGACCGTCTATTCTTGGCATAAACTTCGATTTTCTTTTATTTGGGAACCGGTCTTTCTTTAGATGTATCCACACATCATCTCCTTCATTGAAGCTTATTTCCTTACGGCTTTTGTTTGCTTGCTCCACATACTTCATTGTCCTTTCTTTAATGTTTGTTCTTGCTTTTTTCATGAATCTTCTTAACATATTCTGCTTTCTTTTGTCCATCCATGCTCAATCTCTCACTCAAAGGTAAAGGCATTAGATCCAAAGGAGAGATGGGATTGAACCCGTAAACGATTTCAGTGAAAACTTAGAAGTTGAATGCACGGAATGGTTATATGCAAATTCAATATGCGGCAAACAATCTTCTCAAGTCTTAATATTCCTTCTAACTAGAGCCTTAAGGAGAGTTAACAATGTTCTATTAACTACCTCAGTTTGACCATCAGTTTGTGGATGACAAGTAGTAGAGAACATTAATTTAGTTCCTAGCCTAAACCACAATGTTTTCCACAAGTAACTAAGGAACTTAGCATCACAATCAGAAACTATAGTCTTAGGCATTCCATGTAAACGCACAATCTCCCTAAGGAACAAGTTAGCAACATTCTTACCATCATCCGTTTTATGACTAGGAATAAAATATGTCATTTTATAGAAACGATCTACTACCATAAAGATAGAATCACGCCCTTGTCTAGTCCTAGGCAAATCAACAACAAAATCCATAGATATTTCATGCCACAGATGCAAAGGAATAGGGAGTGGAGTATACAAACCATGATGTTGTATCTTATCTTTAGCCATTTTACAAGTTGAGCACCTAACACAATACCTCTCAATATCCCTCTTCATTTGCGGCCAATAAAAGTGCTCTTGCATGATATGCAATGTTTTGGCCACTCCAAAGTGTCCCATTAATCCTCCTGCATGAGCTTCCTTGACAAACAATTCTCTTAAAGAAGAGTTAGGAACACAAAATCAATTTTCATAAAAAAATTCCATCATGTTTAAAATATTTGCCAAAATCAGACTTCTCATTTGATGCATAAGCCTCCATAAAATCAGAATCATTAGAATAAAGAGAACTAATGTGTTCAAAGCCAAGCAACTTAACTTCAATAGTAGAGAGTAAGGTATACCTCCTTGATAATGCGTCGGCGACCACATTATCCTTACCTTTATTGTACTTGATGACATACGGAAATGTTTCCACGAATTCAATCCACTTGGCATGTCTTTTGTTAAGTTTTTGCTGACCTTTTAGATGCTTTAATGACTCACGATCTGTGTGAATAACGAATCCTTTAGGCCACAAATAATGCTGCCAAGTTTGGAGGGATCTCACAAGTGCATAAAGCTCCTTGTCGTAAGTAGGATAGTTCAGTATAGCTCCTCCAAGCTTTTCACTAAAGAAGGCGATTGGCTTTTTGTCCTGCATTAGTACAGCTCCAATTCCCACACATGAAGCATCACACTCAATCTCAAAAGTTTTAGTAAAGTTGGGTAAAGATAAAATAGGAGCATTAGTAAGTTTCTCCTTCAAGGCTTGAAAAGCTTCTTCTTGTGGTGACTCCCATTTCAACCCAACATCCTTTTGGATTACTTCCCTGAGTGGTGCAGCTAAGGTGCTAAAGTCACGCATAAAGCGTTTATATAACCCAGCCAATCCATGGAAGCTACGGACTTCACTAGCTGATTTTGGACTTGGCCACTCTTTGATTGCTTTGACCTTTTCCTCATCCACTCTAACTCCATCTGCACTTACAACAAAACCTAAAAAGACAATGTTATCCGTTTCAAAAGTACACTTCTCAAAATTAGCATAGAGCTTCTCCTTTCTAAGTGTTTCCAAAACCAATCTAATATGCTCTACATGCTCTTCCAGACTCTTGCTAAAGACTAGAATGTCATCGAAGTATACTACCACAAAAACACATGTGAATGATCTTAAGACATGATTCATCAACCTCATGAAGGTGCTAGGTGCATTTGTTAATCCAAACGGCATAACTAACCACTCATATAGCCCTTGTTTTGTTTTGAATGCATTTTTCCATTCATCACCCTCCCTCATTCTAATTTGATGATAGCCGCTTTTTAAATCTACCTTAGAGAAGATTTTAGAACCATGCAATTCATCCAACATATCATCTAGCCTAGGAATAGGGTGGCGATATTTAATCGTAATGTTGTTAATGGCACGACAATCCACACACATCTGCTATTTGTTATCCTTCTTGGGCACAAGGAGAACTGGTACAGCACATGGACTTATGCTTTCTCTAATGAGCCCTTTTTCCCAAAGCTTGTTCACTTGCTTCTCAAGCTCCATGGTATCCATTGCTTTTGTTTTATAAGCGGGTTTGTTGGGCAAAGTAGCTCTAGGTATGAAATCAATTTGATGCTCAATGCCTCTAATGGGTGGAAGACCGTGAGGACTTTCTTCAAGAAAAACATCCGCATAATCCTACAAAAGTTTAACAATGATGCTCGGGAGTTCCGGTCTTAAATTATCCAAAGTTAGTAAGCTTTCTTTAATCATAATCAAAGCATTAGACTTAGCACTCCCTTTGGATTGATCGTTTGAAGGTGGAGTAGTAGAGGCGGCTGTATCCTTTTGCCTCATCAAAATCTGATCCAAATACACCTCATGTGGAGTCATTGGAATGAGAGTGATCTTCTTGCCATTAAGCTCAAGACTATGTCTATTTGTGAATCCATCATGAATCACACGGCGGTCAGATTGCCAAGGGCGTCCAAGAAGAATGTGACAAGCTTCCATAGGTAACACATCACAAAGGACCTCATCCTTGTACTTTCCAATGCAAATGGGAACTCGAACTTGCTTCTTCACCAACATTTCTCCTTTATCATTCAACCATTGTAGCTTATATGGTCGTGGGTGTGCTAACTCCTTAAGATTAAGCTTCTAAACCATTGTCTTGCTAGCCACGTTAGTGCAACTCCCACCATCAACAATCACACTACAAATCTTGTCCTTAACCATGCATCATCTTGTATGAAACAAGTTTTCCCTTTGCGCTTGATCTGAATCCTTAGTAATAACACTAAGAGCTCGCATTGTCACAAGTAATTGACCCTTTAGTGTCAGCTCACCATCATCATCATTCATCTCATCAGACTCCTCATCTTCAGGTTCGTACTCTCTATCAGCTCTCAACAAGATGATATGGTGATTTGGACATTTATTTGCATAGTGTCCCAAACCATGACACTTAAAGCACTTGACATCTTTTGCCCTTGAAGTAGACTTTGTTGGCGCTTTATCTTCTTTAGTCTGACCTTGGTGAAGCTCCTTAGATGCAACTGGTTTGTTCTCCACCTTGGCATTTGATTTAAACTTCTTTTGAAAACCGGTTCTTGAATCCTTAGCATAGCTCATCCGGTTGGAGATGTAGTTTGAGCGACTACCTTTCCTCTTTAGTTGTTTTTCAAACATCACAACCTTATGTAGAAGCTCCTCAATATCCTCATAGTCACTGATCTCTAAAAGGTCTATAAGCTCACGGTTATGCCCTCCCAAAAATCTTGACATGGTTGCCTCACTACTTTCTTTAAAATCAGCCCGCAACATCAATGTCTCCAATGCTTGGTAATATTCTTCTATGGTTCTAGACCCTTGAGTCAGATTTCTCAACCTCGTGTGTAGCTCTCTATGATAGTGGCTGGGAACAAACCTCTTTCAGAGTAGTTGCTTAATCTTCTTCCAAATACGGATGGGAAGCTCTTTGTTCTTCTTTCGAGTTGTCACAAGTTGATCCCACCAGCTAAGAGCATAATCATAGAATTTCGTGGCTACATAACAGATCTTGCTCTCTTCTGAATAATATTGACAATCGAACACAAGTTCGATCTTCTTCTCCCACTCAATATATGCATCCGGATCACTCTTACCATGAAAAGCGGGAATCTTGAGTTTAAGTTCATTAGGAGCATTGCTTTGTTGATTTCCATCAGTTCTATCTCTCCTCCTACTATGGTTTCTATGATGAGAACGTTCACTTCCATAATAATCCATAGAAACAACCTCATTCTCTGACTCATCTTGCTCTTCATCCGGTAAAGACTTTTCCGTGATGTCCTTTTGACTAGCTTCTTCCTTTTCACGTCTTTGGTATGGAATGGTACATTGCTTTCTTATAAAGTTGTCAAACATCTGATGCATGGCAGTCTTCAAGTTGGCCGTGATAACCTCGATCAACAACTTATTGTTTGGTGTGATGTCATCAGTCTCATTTTCCACCATTTTTTCTACAACACAAGAAGAAAGAATGTGAGTAGTCTGTTTTGGAAAGGTAAGAATCAAAGAAAAATTAAATGAACTACTCTTCCCTAGTCCAAGTTAACTTATTATTCGATTTTAATGTCTGCACTTCCCTAAGTCAATTTAAATTAGCTATGAACCAGAATAAATGCAGAATTTTAATACTCTTGACCAATCAATCAGTATGTGAAAAGACAAAATAATTGGTCAGAAAAATCAGAGAGGTTTCGACCCAACCTTGCTTGAAGTGGCTCTGATACCTCCTGATAGGATCCTAAGGGTGGTTAGGATCAAGTCGGAGGTACTCAAGCCGTAATGGAAAAACTGGGATGCACTTGTTGGATGGAAGTTGTACCGGTTCATGCTGCTGTTTTATTATCATATCAGAGATTTGAGTGATTCAAACACTAAACACAAAAAGAGAGTGAACTTGAGAGAGAAACACCAAAAATGAGTGGTCAGAAAAAGGGTGAGCCAAAGAGTGAAACACACAAAGAGAGAAAAGAGAGAAAACACCAAAATTTCTTTGTGAGATCAAGTGATATAAAGAGAACTTTGGTTACACATCAACCTATATTTGTACTTATGTACAAAGAGTCGGTTAAATCTTCTACTAACTTTAACTCTGATCTACCTCTTGGTGTCTCTTCTTTGTTGCAAGAATTTGAAGATGTATTTCCGGATGAGAACCCTGGTGGTTTACCTCTAATCTGTGGGATTGAACACCAAATAGATTTTGTACCCGGAGCATCCATTCCAAACCGTCCAGCTTATAGAACCAATCCAGAAGACACCAAGGAGTTTCAAAGGCAAGTAAGTGAGCTGATGGAAAAAGGATATATTCGTGAGAGCATAAGTCCATGTGACGTGCCAGTCTTGTTAGTTCCTAAGAAGGATGGAACTTGGCGCATGTGTGT
>OVBA01002179.1:0-36440 GCA_900406435.1 Lepidium aucheri | reverse complement strand
TTTTTTGCACTTGTTTATTCCATTGACTTGTTTCGTTCACAATTTTAGCTTTTTCAAGACCATTACCACTGTCATCATGAATGTCGTATATNCGTTCACAATTTTAGCTTTTTCAAGACCATTACCACTGTCATCATGAATGTCGTATATTAAGCTGTACAACCCCTCATCAACCCATATTACTGATCCAAGACCACCATCTTTCATAATATCTTTGATTAGAACATCATTTTTTATGTTCGTCCGTTCATTGTCCCAAACAGCAGGTTCCAAATCATTCATTAAAGGAGTTAGATTGCTCTACAAAAACCACAAAACAACAACATTGAAATTAAAAATTTCACGATCTCAACAAACAATCAAAACAAATAATAAAAATACATGATTTTAGTAGTACAATTGTGTGGATGTCAACACTCTTTTTCCTTTTGTACCTTTGTATTTTAGAAGAAGCGGACAATCAGCATGAGATGGTCTACCGTTTATCGCACCCTGATTAGGTACAACAGAATACGCCCATACTTGGAGTGTTTGTATGAAACCATGAATAGTGCATGATGATGCGGTATAGTCAACACTTTTAACTGAATCTATCAATTCCTTGAAAGCTAATCTTCCCCACGGATACTTTTCAAAACACTCCAAATCAAAAACCATATTCGATATTGAATGACTAAGCTGCACCTTATCGTCATAACCTAAAATGACTAAAACAATAGACAAATATGCAAACCAAGTTTTTTTCCTCTGTAGACCAAGAAGCTACTTCTCCACACACTGCTTTCAAATCCTTCTTGCACGGACTTCTTCCTTTTAATTTTAACTTTTCCCAAAACAAATCTTTTCCAGTATTAGTACTTACATCCAACTTGTTTTCATCGGGAAACAGTGAACAGTTCAAAGTCGTTATGGCTTCAAACTCCGATAGGGAAAACCGAGCAGGTATATTACCATACAAACACCATATCTCATGTTTTTTGGTACACACAAGCTGTTTATGAAGAATATACTCCACAACCTTTGAAGACCACGTGAACTTATTGTCGATGAAGTTTACAACAACCCCTAAAGCAGAATCTTTTATTTTGTTCCACACTTCCTCACCAACAGCAAAACTAACTTCTTCTAACCACTCAGGCTTGCAATGATAATTAATACTTTTTTTGAATTTGGGCTCTGTACCAACGGTAAAAAGTCGTTTTGGAAATCCTAACTCATCACTCTTCTGTATCGTCATCCTATGAGAAAAAAAAAATCATGATCAATGTCACATCATGTAAACCAATCACATGACAAACAAAATGAATTATTATAAAAAAAAGATCTATCGGTCTCCTGTCAGACCGATCGATCCTTTTTTCGCGAAAAAAACACCAGTTTCAGAATTCACTGAAATCAAACATGGTTGAACTCAAACGAAACTCTATACTAATCAATATTCAATGAAAAACACAAATTTTATTTAGGAATCACTAAAATTCAATAAACAAAAACCTGATTATGCAGCAGATAACTCAGACCACCTTGTATTGTGTAACCTAACAAAGCTTCTCCCTGAGAATAAGTTCTTCTATTTGGGAAAATTGAAACTGGGAAACTAAAAGAAATTCAACGTGAGTGGTTTTATAGAGAATCAAAATTAGAACAGTAGATTTTTGTTTCTGGAAAAATTGAAGACAAACTAGAAGGATTATAAAGAATGTTTTAAGTGAAAAATAAAATAGGTATATTTGAAAAAAAGTTCTTATAAAAATATTATTTACTCCCACTTGTAATTTGTATATAAGGTTTTAATAATCGTCCACCATTTTAATAAAACTCCTCTGCTAATCATCTCCTAATAAAACCCTAAAGATCACAATTTTATTGATTTTTCCAATCCAAAACTTGAGTAATTTCGTCCATGGACGCTCGTCGTGGAGCTCTTGCGGTTCCTAAAGTCCGTCAAGTAGGTTTCTTCACATCAATTGAGCCACCTGAGTCATCTCAACGACCCAATCGAAGCCAATCCGGTCCCATAGAAGCAACAACATCTTCGTCTCCGTTTTCTGATTCTCCTTCTGCAAACTTAATTTCTCCGGTTTTAATTCCACCTTCCCGTTACCATTCTGATAATTTGACTTCTCATGCTGCTGCTCCTGTGCCTGTTCCTCGACCCGCTGCCTTCCGTCGATACTTAGCGAATGACCGGAGTCTTCATGTGGGTAGTTATAATCCTGCAGATTCTCTTCTTGGAACATCACCACCGTCGAGTAATGGAGAGGTTTCTGAGGATTCGGGTTCTTTGTTTGGGTTTCAACGGAGTGATTCGGCGAAGTTGTCGTCAAGCTTTCCTAATGGAGGCTTCGATTTGACACTTGCTGTTAAAGCTCCTGAGGAATCCGTAGCTAAAATCGTGACCTCTTCGGCTTTTTCTAAAGTGGAAAAGATGATCGCTCAAGCTTCTGGTTCTGGTAAGTACATACGTATCAATCAATCAGTTGAAGGTCTATTGGATAAATTGCGTATAACTTTGTATATTTATATATATTTTGCTTAGCATTTTAATATCAAAATGAAACCTTTAGGCAACTAGCAATGTCGTAGGGACGCGGTAGGACCGAAGACTATTATCTTCTTTAGAAAAGATTGAAATTTGGTTATGCCTTAATCTCATGGAAGTTCGGAGTGTTTGGTTTGGAAGTAAAGCATGATTTCCCAGTCTTGAGAAGTTAGACTGGCTTATATGATGATTGGGCATGCGCAGAAAATCATTAAGATTCATTTGTGTGGGTTGGTTTTGTTACAATGGTATGTGGAGACTTTTCAAAGTCTGGTGACCATTTTCAACAGTGTTGATAACTTGGCTCTGACTTTAAAGTGGAGAGTTATGCTTTTAGGATTAAGGAATCAGCTGTTGTGGTCTGTGTGAAAAGCATCAGTTTGTAGAGGCTCAAAATTTTCCCAAATAGCACGTCAGGGAAGCTGTCTCTCTATCATGTGCAGAAAGCAGTTTCTGTTTCAGAGGTTCTTAGTTTGAAGGATGAATTTGATTAGAGTTTTCCCACTAAACAAACTTTCAAACTCCAATTTCCCTGAACTGATTTTCTTTCTTGGTTTCATGTATAAACTTTCTTCGTAGTTCGTACTCTTCATGCTAACGCACTTTCTGCAATCGGATGCTCAGTGACAGACCTTCAACAGACGACCCTGTTCTTTTCTTAGTTACAAGCTAGACATCAGGCTCCACATTCAAAGTGGACTTGCCTTTAGAATTAAATGTTGAAAAACCTGTTCTCTTATAACTTTGACCATAAATTGTTATGGGTTTGAGTCATTCTATTATTACCATGTACATGTGTTTCCTTCTAGTTTTGCATTTTGTTACTTACGGGAAGGATATCATGCAGGAAATAGAGAATCGGTGACTACCAAACCCAAGAAGGAAAAAGAACAAAAGTCGCTGAAAGAAAAAACCACTAAAGCAGAAAGGCGTGCCATCCAAGAGGCACAACGAGCAGCAAAAGCTGCTGCAAAAGGTTCTTGTTTTGTTCAATATTTGCGTTCTTTTTTCGTTTTCATTAAACTGAAATCATCTGAATGATTTTTATTTGCTAACGTTTTTAGGCGAAGGAAACAAACGTGCAATTGATTCTGGTAGAGCTAATCCTGGCAAAGCTGCTGGCAAACAGCCTCAACCAAAGAAAGAAAAACTTCCCATCACATCCTCTGTTTCTGACAAAACAGCTGTAGCAGTAGAAAAGGAGAGGAGGATAGATGTCCCTCAGACACAAATGCAGTATGACGACAAAAGCCGAGTGGAGAAAGCTAAGAAGCGTGCAGTGGTTGAACAGACGGAGAGCAAAAACAAAGTTGAATTGTTTCGCCATCTTCCGCAATATGAACACGGCAATCAGCTTCCCAATTTAGCCTCCAATTTTTTCACACTTGATACGATTCACCACGCTGTTTATAAGGTACACCTACTTGTTTGTATGTGCGACCGTTAACTATTGAATTTTTATCATTCTGTGTAGTATTTCGTCAAATTACAAGTATAATGGAAATAATTTTGTTAATCTTAGGTGGGTTTGCAACATTTGGCTGGAGATATCACTGGGGACAACACACGATGTATTGCCATGCTCCAAGCATTTCAAGAAGCTATAAAAGATTACACTACACCTCCTAAGAAAGACCTGACCGTGGACTTGACAGGCAAAATTAATGGCTATGTTTCATTCTTGATAGAATGTCGGCCATTATCCATGAGCATGGGAAATGCAATCAGGTTCCTCAAGAACCAAATCAGAAAATTACCTGCAAACCTGTCAGAGTCAGAAGCAAAAGCTTCCCTCCGTTCTGACATAGGCCGGTTCATAGATGAGAAGATAATACTTGCAGACAAGGTTATTGTACGACATGCCGTAACAAAAATCAGAGACGGAGAGGTTCTTCTCACCTACGGATTTTCTTGTGTGGTTGAGATGATTCTCTTATACGCTCATGAGATTGGGAAAAAATTCCGTGTAGTGATTGTAGACTCACGCCCATATCTTGAAGGGCAAAAGCTACTCCGCAGACTTGTGACTAGTGGCCTTGATTGTACCTACACTCATATAAACGCCATCTCTTACATCATGCGTGATGCTACACGGGTATTTCTCGGCGCATCATCAATCTTCTCAAATGGAACTCTTTACTCAAGAGCTGGCACAGCCTGCGTCGCAATGGTTGCCAATGCATTTAGTGTTCCTGTAATTGTCTGCTGTGAAGCTTACAAGTTTCATGAAAGAGTCCTACTTGATTCAATCTGTTCCAACGAACTTGGTAATGTTTCCCTCGCTCTTCTTCTCATCGACTATCGTGTACCTCGAATCAGATTCTTTTAACACAAAAGTGTCTTGCCTGTGTGAATATTTACAGGTGATCCTGACGCCATAGCCAATGTACCATCATTTAAAACCAATGCAAAGCATTCAAAGACAACGAGCGACAACAAAAACCTTCAGTTTTTGAATCTAATGTAATAAACCCTGGTTTTGAAAAATTCATCAGAAAGCTTCATATCTATTTATCTTATTCTTAATCTTTGTTTCTTGTTCCAGGTACGATTCAACTCCTTCAGAATACATATCTATGATAGTAACAGATTATGGATTGGTACGTAACATCAAACACATTATTGTATATAAAGTTCATTATGTAAACTCACTGTTTGATATATTTGTCACTGTATGTAAATAGATTCCTCCGACAAGCATACCAGTGATCGTACGTGAATACAGGAGAGAACACCTGTTGCTTTAAAGGTACATGTGTTTAGAATTAGTATACAGATACTACAGTTTATGGAGGAAGAGAAACATACATTCTTTATTGTCATTTTTACCAAATTTTTGTGACTAGGATTTGGGAAATTATTTACTCATTTATACGAATAATGTGATTCGAATGATTGATTTTGTTAACAAAAAAAATTGAGAGTAAAGTGTTTCTTGCAAAGTGGTCTTAGTCCGGCGGCTGGTGGTAGGTTCACTAAAAGTAGATGCACACGTATAATCAGGGATCGAATCCTACCGCTTATGAGATTTATGTAGGAAGTTGGTATTTGCTGTTGACAAAAAAAAGTTTTTGGTATTTGCCGTTAAATGTTTCGTTTTTCTTTATGTTTCGCATTAGAAATTGTATTAAGACTATGAAACGACACCGTAATGGTCTTTTGATCTCCGAGGCCTTGTTCTCCAGAGTATCGCGTGAGGACTCGGACATAATCTGTACGGCACTTTTGGTGTCGGAATCTCAGGAACTCTGTTTCAAACAAACACAGTTCCATTAGATTCTGTAAGAAAATGTCTTTGACCAAGACTATTCACCAAATCAAATTGAAATTGAATTCAAAGAGGTTAGGAATCTTACTGTAATCCAGAAATTTCAATTTGAGAAAAGTCAAAATTAGTTAAATTATCTGATGCCGCTCTCGCCGGTGAAGCTTTACGTCCTTTAACTTTACCCGGCGGTGAGTTTTCCGGTGACGGCTGTTTTATAGCCATCACTTTACAGTCGAAATTTCTCGTTACATCAATTCCACTCATTGCCCATCTGAGACAAAATTTACTAATTAGTCTCTGTGGGGTTTAATTATGACCCCATAATTATTGAATCGATCAGAAAAGTACCTGTAAAGAAAGCTGTTTTGATGGAGACCTACAAGAAGTGTAGAAGCACCAATCTCTTTCACAACTTGAGCAATCATTCTTCCATCTTCATCTCCTTCTCTTACAATTATCTCCGTATTCGTCTGCAATCATGAATTGACAAAATCAAAGTTTATATAAATGTTTTGAGATCAAACTGATTCATTAACTCACGTTGAAGAAAGCATCACAGCTTTCACGAAAAGAGAGAGCTAAATGGTATCCATGACGGCGAAGAAGACGAGCCGCCGTAGATTTCTTCTTACGTGACTGAGGAGGAGAGAATACGTGGAGGAGAACTATTATGTCACCTTGACGGAGAAGATTGTGAAGTGCCCATTGTAACGCCGTCCTCGCCGCTTCTTTATCTTCTACAACCACCACGATCCTCCGTACTTCTTCCATTAATGCTTTCTCTTTCTATGGATTTGGTTTAGTGACGTAATTCTTGTGACTCTTTCTCTCAATATGTGTGTTTTTGTGTTATTATAAAAAGTAGGAATTTTTGTAGTTGGAAATTAATAAAAGTTGGGTCAAATGTGAATTGAGTATATAGATGAAAGAAATCATGGACCGTGTTTGTGTCCTTGGAATAGAGTGAATGTAAGTACTGCAAGTTAACATTTTTGGTAAAATACCTTTATCTTTGTCTTTTACTATATGTACAATATATTCAATATTCATTTCATTATATCATTACAAATCCAATTTGAATTTAATGAATTACCAATAGTGCAATCTTCATTTTGCAGTTAAAGTAAAAACGAATAGATATTATATATTTGTGACAATCAGATCTACAAAATTTAATATATAGAACAAGATTTCTTTTCAAAATCATAAATAATATCACGCAAACTTATACAATTTTGTTAAAAAAATTCTATAGGTGGAATTAACAACTCATAGAAACTATGAATAACAATTATTTATTGGGGCAAGTGACCTTTAGCCTAGCGGCATGTGGTAAGTCCAGTAAAAGTAGGCGTACTTGTATATTTTGGAATCGAGTCCTGCTGTTTACATTATGCATGAACTTGACTAATAGGCTCGTCAGTTGTGGTCCAATATTAACAAATAAAATAGAATTATTTATTGGAAAAATTGTCGATTTAACATGCTACTTACCAAAAATCGTTGATTAGACATTTGAATTCTGGATGTAGTTGATTAAAATTTCAATTTAATGTTTTTTTGGCCAAACGTTGATTAAACCTTTTTTTTGGGTTTGTAGGTACGATGAAGACAGATCAAACACATTGTTTCGAGGTTATTAACAGTTTTTGAATGGGGTTATTAATTCCGTTAATCAAATTAATGGAATATTCAATTCGCATAGTCCTGGTGTTTTTTTAAAAATCAATAATAAACTGAATGTTTAATCAATCACATTCGAAAATCAATAATAAATAGATTTTTTGGTAATAGCATGTTAAACGGACAAATCTCCTGTTATTTATTTAATTCAAATTATAAAATTTGTGTATAATTAATACATTTATTGCATTATATTAATAGGTGTTAATTGGTATGGTAGATGACGAAATTTTTTAGTACCAACTACGGATTTTGTGTGAAAAAGTTTCTCCTTGTGGATTGATTGGTAAGACATGAAAGAACACGAATTACAAGCTTAAACTATCGCTAACAAAAGTTTGTGGGAATATAAAGAATATCATTAAAATGAAGGGTTTAAAACCAAAACCTGAAGAGTTCATAATATGAACAATGTGCTAAGAGCCAAACACGTGTCAAGTAAGAGACTCGGTAAACTAAAAAAGGTAAAGCAGGAAAAGGGCCCACAAAATCCGCGTCATCAGCTGACAGAAGCATATGACTTCCACATGTATTTGACACTTAATGTAATAAATACGAATCTCACGCGCCTCTGCACCGTAATTTTCTCGTTTAGGGCCATTTTACGTGAAGTACACGCTCTTTATGTGCGCGTGCTGAACTAGAGAAACTCGAAAAGTATAAGGAATTACCCATTAATTAATATTTAATACCGAAACATAAAAAACTTTAAGAACCACAAATCCATAAACTTGACCCACTAATCCGGAGTTGGTCCACATAATTATTTTATATAACTACTTTATATATATTGAGAAGTATACATACAATTGCGATTTTATAAGGGATTTGAGGTGACACCTCAAATGTAAGCTCTTAATTCAAGTTTTTTAAGATTATTATAATTATAAAAAAATTAAAAAAATATGAGAGAGGTAGAGAAACGGTTCTTAAACCAGAAATATTAGAAAAATCTCTTACCAAATGTTAAGTTTTTATTAGACAATTCATTTTTTTGTTAATATTAGATCCACAAAATTCGATCCATAGTTTAAACCTCATCCATAAAATCTTTTTTAAGCTACCATAATGCAGTAGATAAGAATCGACTTGTGGTATCAAGTCATTAGCTGAATCACCCTAACCACCAAATTGAAAGCAACTCAGCTATTGAACAATTCATCTTAAAAATTAAACAAAAATTAAATTCTTATAAAAAAATTACTAATTTATTATTTAGACACTCCACACTGTCGGACATGGTTTTAGATTTTAAATATAAGTAAAAGTACTATAAGGACAGATTTCATTAGAAAAATGTATTTAAAAGCAATAAAAATGGAGATAATGGGTCATGACGAAGGAAATGGTTGTATCTCAGGGATATACTTGTGTTTGTCTCTTTCCATCTTAATTCAAGAAAAATCCACACACTTGAGTTTTCTGTTGACAGAATAAAGTAACATATAATTCATAAAATATACAATTCCCACAAAAAAAACAAAAAAAAAAAAAAATCTGATTTTCTCACTGGTATATAGATGGTTTATTCACTATCTAGTAAGAACCTGCAAACAGATTATACTTGTATATATACATTGTACATTGAATGTCAATAAGAGAGAATTTCAAAATTCAAGTCTAGTTCTTTCTTCTTCTTCATTTGTCTTTGCTCTTACTCTACCTATGTGCTTGATGATCACTCTGGTCATCTTCTCTTGACATTCGTTCTACTACAACATCTCAAGACAAGAGATTGACCACGTTCACTTTGACTATAGTTGTTGCTTGTGTTCTTCAAATATATAATTACACACAAACACTTTTGTTCCGGATCGGTATACCAATCTAAGATTGTGTGATGTTTATAGAAAATGTTCAAAAGAAAGAGTTGAACATTCATTGAGAATTTTTCAATTCTTGTAACAAAAACTCGTTTAAGTGTGGCCGTGTGGATCTTTCCTTAGATTTATATACAAAATAATTGGAATAAGCAGCAATAGATCCGCTGTAGCACACAGGTTAATCTCACTCAAATGATTGAAATCCGGGTTCGAAGCCCGGCAGCGGAATATCCTTTTATATTTTATCCTATTTTTTATATAAATAGTCTCTTTTGACGCTCTATATAGATTCGTGTAAGTTCTTTACGTCAACAAAATTATATAAAATCAAATTTATATTTTGTGTTTTTTTTTTTAAGTATTAGTTAATATTTTTTCGGTTCTGATTGTATGTAATATATACCAGTGAATAGTCTTAGGTATATTTTCTGGAACCCGAATTCAAAGTCGAATCTGACTCTAAATATTTGAATCCGAACTGAACCAAAATATACAAAATATCTGAATGGGTTTTAGTTTATAAGAGTGCAGGTACTCGAATCCGATCGCGTAAAATTCGAAATCCAAACAAATACATAAAATATATAATATATTTATAAAAAACTAATTATTTATACTTTTAATTACATAAATATTCAAACTTATAACTATAAATCTAAATATACTAATCAATTTAGAATCAAAATAATAATTAAAAAACTAAACGAAAAAACTTTTTAATTAAATTATGGTTTTTAAGAATTTTTAAATATTTTAGAAAATGTCTAGATAAAAGATTAATAAAAAAATTCGGATAGCCGAAACCGAATCAAACCCGACCTAAAATATGATACTTATAAGAACCGAATCTGACCCAAACCTGAAGTTTAATACCTCTACCCGATCTGAATCTGCAAAAATACCCAAATGGGTTTTATATAGGTAAACCCAAAATATCTAAAACCCAAAAAATTCAAAGGTACCCGAATGCCCAGGACTATCAATGAGCATAAAAAACCAGAATTGAAAACATGTATTTAGTTTGGTTTCGGTTTCTGGTTAAAACGGTTTAATTCCAATATTTAGATAATTTTGGTCTTTGATTTGGTTCTTAACCAATAACCAAACGGAACCAAAAACTAAAACTAATGTTTACTAAAAGTATTTTGGTTAATTTTGGTTACAAATAAACATTCGCAAACAAAACCGATATTATTTCAGGTTTTATTCCGTTCGGTTGTTTTGGTTCTTTGCAAAGAACCGTTCGGTTCAGAACCAAGCGAAACCAAAACTAATTTTTGTTAAAAATATTTTAGCTACTTTTGTTACAATTAATCATTTGGAATCAAACCGAATATTAGTCGACTACAACCTTGTCAAAACCGAAAAATCCCGAAAACCAACCCGAACCGAAAAATCAAAGTTTAGTTATATAGTAACTAAGTGAACAAGTGTACAAAAGATCCGCAGTAGCACACAGGCCAATTTCAAACTGATGAAATCCGGGTTCGAAGCCCGGCTGCGGAATATTTATTTTTCTATTTTTATTTTAATCTTTTGTATCTTTCCTTTGGGACGAAACTCTCACTGTTTACTTCCAAGCTCATTTCTCAATCAGACGCTGGTAACCCTTGCAACAACCTTGACACTTTCTCTGCTTCTGTTTAGTGATGATGGTGGAGTAAGAGCAATGAGCTTAGTTTGGTATGCAACAGGCTTTGCTTTTGCTTACTTGGTCTCTCTGTATGTTGTTGCAACTTCTTACGTAAAAGTACATAGATTTTGGTAACAGAGGTTCTCTGTTTGTACAGGCGCTTGAGGATTATAAACTGCTTGGCTCGTCCATTTAGCATTCTGTTATCTCTGTTCTTCCTCTGTTGGTTGCTGCTTCTCTGTAAATCATGCTTCATACTGATATAAATTTGTGTAACTGACAAATTTGATAGTTTAGCAAGGCAACAATGACTTGGGAATTTGTGCTATGACTATCTTAGAATCTGATAACTTTAAGGTTAAACAAAAGAGATTACTTTTTTCTGGAATCAAAGAATAACTCAAAACACATTAATGTTACAGTTTCCTGAAGTTTCAAACTTGCAGATGCAGTGTGCTCAAGTTTTATCAGGAACAAAATCGTCGATTTCTCAGCTTGAAGATCCTCGGTTCAGTTTTCCTTTTTTTGGGGATGGTGACTTGAATAGGTTTCGAACAGATGTTAACGGATCATCTACCTGGCAACATCACATACAAAACAATCAAAGACAAATCAGACGTTATCTTTTGTGAAGTAAGCATAATCTTATGGAGCCAAACGAATTACGAAAAGGTTCCAAATCAACAAAAAGTCATGCATAATGAAGTTGTAGAAAAGATATAAGGTGAACTGTCTACCAACATTAAGTTATAGCTTTCTACTTCCAATTATGATTCGATCTTGCTCTCTGTTGCTTTAAAAGTGGTTTTTATGACCTCATTTCGATAAGAACATGAGAACGATTGCAGATGAGCTACATCTACCCCTCTTGCCATTAGCGTACTTACATTCTAATAACATATGCAAAAGAATATAGTGGTATGTGTTACCTTGAAGAGGGAAGAGGGTGATGATGGAGTCTGACAAGATCCTTTACTGCGTTGTAATGCCGACAGAGTCTGTCGCCATCCAGGGCCTCTTTTACCCGTTGAACAGATCCAAGGACAGAAATGTCTATGTTGCTTGATTGGATCAAATTCCATCTGTTTGTTTGACGTTACTGATTTTCCTGTATCTTCAGAAAGAAAGATATGTTCAAGCATTTCATAGTTGAATATTCTCCTAATGAGCTTTCATACAATCACCAACGCACATAGTCTCATTAGTTTGGATAACAGTTACTGCTTTAAAAAATCCACAAAACTTTAAGCAATTTACCTGCCCACAAATCTTTCCGTTTGCTGTTTTCAAGAAGATTTGATCTCTCTAGCATCATTTCTTTGTCTTTAGTTTGTGGTGCAGAATCATTGTCTATATCAGATGTGTGTTTTTCTCCGTCAGCCTTCTCTCCTATATCATTCATCACTTGATCGCTATTTTCTGTAACTCCACCATTGTTTTCTGCAATATTACACTGTTGATCCTGAACAGAACCGACAGTCCCATTATCATGATCTCTAGAGTAAGTAGCAAGCCTCGACCTTAAGTTCCTGCCAATAATAGGCAGTGATATTGTTGCTTTGAAGTTTTGCTTTGTTGCTGGAGGTCCTCCTGCTATTGTAAACTTTAAGCTTGAGGTTTTCTGAAGAGTACCACCTTTGTGATTTTTCTCAGCATTAACTTCAGTATCACCACTGACTCTACACAATTCAAGTGGTCTCGGAACAGTTAAGAAAACCCACAGTCCAACACAGGCTCCACAGAGCTTGCAGTCCAGCACAACAGAACTGGGATCAGAGTTTAATGTGTCAGGAAATGTTGGGTTCTCATTATTTCCTGATATTCCATTGGTGCTTAGAAGCTCACGGGTAGCAGTTTCTGGCAGTAAATCGATTGTATCTGTAGCTGTCTCACTTGATTTATCTTTGCAGTCCACAATATAAGGAAGTGCCCTCGGTTCCCAGCCACATAAACTGATAAGTTTTTGTGCCTGAAAACATAAGTTTATTAGTACTAATATCAGATATGACTCAAAATTATACCAAAAGCCTCCCACAGAAGATATAATAGTCGATAAAGTGATCATTAATCAACTGTAAGCTAATACTAAGAAAGATTCAGACAGGCCAAAGTAAAATCTATTGATAGAAGTACCATAAATGAAGGATTTTCCTATTATATCGAAATCTTATAAGTACTTAAAAAGCAAAACATTGACATGGAAATGTTATGCCAAAGGCCAAAAACAATACTACCATTGCAAAGGGTTCTACAGTAGCTATAAGTATTCCATATATTGAGCGCAGAGCAAACCTGGTGGAAAAGTTGAGCTGGACTCACTCCAACATGATTGATCAGGGATTCTGTTTGCGAAGATTCAGCTGATGTGTCTCCACATGCAGGTGAAATAGGCCGTTTGAGATATTCCTCCAGATCTGAGCTCCTCATGTACTCAATGGCTGATGGTGAAATAATAGGCAGGGCCAAAAGTTGAAGTAAAGCTTCTGACCGTTCTACATGTCTATCGACTAAGTCCTGCGGTGTCATTGAAGGAAACTCAGAAAGCGTTTCTTCACATGAATTCTCTATCCATGGACAAAGTGATTTGTGTCCGCTATCCAACTTTAAGCTGAAGACTGAAGCTGCTTTCTCCACTGAAAGATCACAGAGAGGATAAAATTTGAGTGAGGATAAACCCAAAATCTTTAAGTCAATGCAATAGTTACAGAGATGATTCTATCAAAAGAAACAAAACATTAGACCGTGCCTTGTTGTTTTGACCAAGAAGATGGAGCTGAAAAATAAAGGTGAGCTCCACAAGATTCACAAGCTATAGAATCTGTGTCATGATTCACCCATCCTCTTCTCGCACAATTCACAGCACTAATAACCTACCACCACATACAACAAAAGAATAAGCTAAGAATCATAGCAACCGTCAGGTGGAAAGGACATCAAATGCTAATAAAAGAACAACCTTCGTCCAGCAACATAAAAATCAGTAATAAAATTCAAAGGCCACAAGGAGCAGACCTGGGGCTTTGCAAACCATGTCATAGACTTGAAAGTAGCTAGCCTCCTCATGAGGTCTCCTCTATCCCATGGCCTGCAAAGACCAGACGGTGATGAACCAGCAGGAGCTTTCGAAGCTAAAGATCTATCGATGGTAGTTAACCCCGTCTTTGGCTCAACCAATGCTAACACTGATGAAGAATTTGGACGTTTCTTGCCTCTTGTTTGTTGCCCTACAGGTGAACTACAGAAACCAAAGAATAATCGAATAAAAAAAGCTGATACATATCATAACATGAAACAAATAAGTTCACAAGCTCTGATGCAAATATCAAAAGTGCAATGTGGATGACAAAAATACCAAAATCATCGCTGGATTAAGCAACTTCCACACTTCAATTAGTGTACAATTGAAACCATTAACGATTCTTAACTCTGGAGCTACGGTACGAAAGATAAATCAATAAAAAGTATAAAACAATAACCCAGCAAGAAGAAACTGACCCAGTGGAGGAAGAAGGAAGCTGAGATTTCGATGGGGTAAAGAGTTTGTCCATGATCTGGTGAAATCTCTTCTCTGAGTCTTGTGCCATTATTACAATATTTAACAAAAACACAGCTTCCTCTTGCTCTTCGTTTAATTTCGTCTCCGTATGATCCTATAAACCCTAATAACCTTTACAGATTCAATTCCATCTTCTTCGTCGCGGTTCAGGTGAACGAGTGGGTTTAGATGGCGGTGACGGAACAACACCAAAAACGACGGACTTTGTGTCGTTTTTGGTCATCTTCTGATTGGCAAAAATCCAAAAGTTCTCAAATATTTCTCTCTGTTTACGAATCAGTCCCTTTAATTATTATTTACTCTACAAATCACCTATATATTTTAATTAACCTTTAAAAATCCGAAAACACGAAAGAGCATACGCAATATCCTCACAAATTTATTGAGATATTTAAAAAAGAATTCCATTTGGTTTGGTTTTTGGATTAAGAATTATTCAATAGTTGCAGGATATGTATTGTTTTTTTTTTCCAACCTTACTGTACTTTGGATCCATCCGACCCGATTAATAGTCAAAACTCAAACTCTAAATTCTTTTTTTTCTTTTTCTAGTACTTGAAAAAAACTGAACCTGAGTACTTGAAGGATATGTATTGTCTTTAAAGTGATCATTTTCGTTTTTTATGGTTGTAATTAAGTCCAAAACAGAAATGTGGATCTGATTTGGGTTTCTGCAGAGAAAATGCTTAATGGGCTTAGACATTAACTCATCATTAATGTCTTGTTAAGGCCCAAATTCAGTGTTGACTTTTTTTTGGTTAGAAACTGAATTGTACTATGTCTCTGTTATGTTGCTTTATGGTCTGCTGCAGAGGAGAAAGAGTTTGGCTGCGCCAAATTTGGTGTTTTGTCTCCAACCTGCAAGAATTAAATGCAACATATGAGTATAGAGAAAGAGGTGATCAAGAGGATAAGTTGTAGGTTGACACAACAACAGAAGAAGCTAATAAGCATACACTTTGTAAGAAAGGTTACGAGAGAGAGAGACAGAGAGAAGTGTGAGGTGAGAGTTCTTCATCTTTGTATTACTTTTGGGTTTTCTTTCTTGGGTGAGTGACTGATCTTTGTAACAAGGTGGTGAGAGAACTCTGAGTGTGTAAACCGGTTTATCTTTGTGGTCATAGTGAAACTCCCGTGAGTTGATTACTCACCGAAACGTACCTTGGCGGTTTGCCTTGGGAACTCGTATATATCTTGTCTTCTTGTTTGCTATCATTTACTTCTGTCTTCCGCTGCAAGCTACACAAGAAAACAAGCAAAGTTAGCATACATACAAGAGATTGAATCATTGAATAATTTAGACAAAACTCAACAGAATTTACAACAAGAAAATCTCCAAAAATTTCTCAATTTGATATCTAAATGACTCAGTTAACCATCTATTTATTTAGAGTTCAACACCAATTCGCTATATATGATAGTTAATATAAAATTTAGGAATGGGTTTGGATCTGAGACTTATTGATCTAATTATTGACAAAAAAAAACGTTAAAATCTAAAAAAAGTAAAAATTTGCTTTATGCATATTTAATTTATTATTAAATTCATAATTTATTCACCAAGATCATAACCTGATAACCATTAAAAATCAATTTAGGGTGGTTTTTGGTATGGTTTCTAATTATTATCAAAACACGATCAAGTGATGCATGAATATTGTCGGAATTTATACATGGACTTCCTGTTAAATTAAACAGCAAAATAAAATAATGAACATCAAAAGAACAATCAAATTAATTGAAAGACAAATTAGATTACAAGTTGTGCATACCACGAATGGGTTACTTGTCCGTTGACACCTTAACAAAAATCAACCAAATTATAATTCTTTAAACATTTGAATTATGTATTTTAATTTTTATAAACTAGATACATTAATCTATTTCCATTCAAATAGAAAGTCAACAAAATGTTTATCTAACGGGCAAGAACACAAACACGTGTTAAGTCACAGTTGGTTTAGATTCTGAACACAAGACAAAAGTCTCATGGTACTACAACGTGAGAAGCTTAAACAAAACGTGAAGGTCACAACTATTATCAAAACACACGAACACAAATATCGACAAAGACAATGATTGTTCAGACAAGTTTTGTACCTATTTGATTCTCTTATCAAAAACTCACATACACAATCTAATTTCATATGTATATATAAATACATCCAAGCACTAACTCACAATTCAGAACAAAGACCATTTCTTAGAAGAGAAAAACTTAGCACTAAGATTTGATAAGAGAGAAATGGGGAAGTTTTGTGGGTTGTTGTTAGGTGTAAGCCTATTGCTGACTGTTCTTCTAGCAACAGAAACTACAGTAGCAGAGTCTTATAATTATGGAAATGCACTCGATAAGACCTTCTTGTTCTTTGAGGCTCAAAGATCAGGAATGTTGCCGGCTAATCAACGTGTTAAGTGGCGTAGCCACTCTGGTCTTAAGGATGGTCTTGCTCAAGGCGTAAGTCCATATATATATACACTATTTCGTGCAGTTTATACATGCTAAAAGTCCACAAATTATCATAGTTCAACATTTGTTCAAACATTTAGCCTTATAGTTTGTGCTTGCATAGCCATTGTATAGAATGCATGATCTTGAACAATACAAATAGCACTTGTTACATAGAACCTCTATATATAATCTTGATTTTATGGGGAAATGAGTTTAGCCAACTAGTTAATGTTCATCTACAGCCTTCTCTACCAGAGTAAACCAATTAGCAATGAGTGGAGAGGTCCATATCTTATATATATTAGAGAGAATCCATTCCAACTTATGATCTGGGATATTATTCCCTAATACGCCCCCTCGAGATGATGACTCTTTTGCCATTAATCTCGTATGTTCGGGGATAGATCGACGACACCAACTTTGGGCCTGCCTTATTGATAATTGAATCAACTTTGGGTCAGATCGGGTTGGATAACGTTGATCGCAGGCTCTGATACCATGTTAGAATATGAGGTTCCAACTCAAAACCAATTGGCAATGAATGGAAAGGTCCATATCCATATCTTATATATCTTAGCACAAATACATTCCAACTTATGATGTGAGATATTATTCCTAATACGATTCATGTAGACGCGTAGACCCACATGGGTAAAAGTTTGGGTTATAGATCCGTCTAGTCGACCCAATCATTAACAAAACAAATCTTGAAATTAATATTGACATAATAATTTTTTTAAAAAATAACAAGGATATTTTGTTTATTATACAAAGATTTGCTAAATTTTGTAAAAAAATATTGAATGCTTATATATTAAAGATTTCATGTTATGTGATGATATTGAGGTTTGTGTATTTATAAATGAATAGGTGAGCTTGGAGGGAGGGTATTATGATGCAGGAGACCATGTGAAATTCGGTTTACCAATGGCTTTTGCAGTAACAATGTTATCATGGGCTGCAGTTGATAACAAAAAAGAGCTATCCGGTTCGAACCAGATGCAACATGCATTGTCGTCTATCAAATGGGGTACTGATTACTTCATTAAGGCTCATCCTCAACCAAATGTTTTATGGGGTCAAGTTGGAGATGGTGAGTCAGACCATTACTGTTGGGAACGAGCTGAGGACATGACCACTTCAAGAACAGCTTATAAGCTTGATCAGTACCATCCTGGCTCAGACTTAGCTGGTGAAACTGCTGCTGCTTTAGCCGCTGCTTCTTTGGCTTTCAAGCCATTTAATTCCTCTTACTCTGCACTCCTTTTGACTCATGCCAAAGAGGTTCATCTTTATTCCTTCCTGTGTATCCGTTTGTTACTTATAAACCGGTTCAGTTTTAATTCTGAAAGATTGTTAACTTGTGTGTGTTTCAGCTCTTCTCATTTGCTGACAAGTATAGAGGACTATACACTGATTCAATCCCAAATGCAAAAGCTTTCTACATGTCATCTGGTTACTCGGTAAATGCTCTCATTGATCTCTCCAATATCTTGCTTGTCTTCAGATCTCTTCATTGAATGTTGTTCCAATACTCAAAATGTCTCTGTTGTGTTTATTTTTGTGAAGGATGAGCTTCTTTGGGCTGCAGCTTGGCTATACAGAGCCACTGGAGATCAGTATTACTTGAAATACACAATAGACAATGCCAGTTACATGGGTGGAACTGGCTGGGGAATGAAAGAGTTCTCTTGGGATAACAAATACGTCGGTGTTCAAATCCTTCTCTCCAAGGTAAATTAGTTTGTTCTCAGTAATATTTTCCTGCAGTTTCAGTAATATCAAATCTTGATTTGTTTAGTTTTGATTTGTGTGTGTTTATAGATCTTGTTAGAAGGTAAAGGTGGTGCGTATACTTCGACATTGAAGCAATATCAGAGCAAAGCTGACTACTTCGCTTGTGCTTGTCTCAAGAAGAATGGTGGCTACAACATTCAAACAACTCCTGGTGGTTTAATGTATGTTCGTCAGTGGAACAATCTGCAATATGTATCTGCAGCTGCGTATGTTCTAGCGGTTTATTCAGATTATCTCTCTGCAGCAAATGCTAAACTCAATTGTCCTGATGGTTCTGTCGAAACTCAAGCACTTATAGACTTTGCTAGCTCTCAGGTAACAATCAACTCTTCATCATAAACCAAAACCATTTTTCTTGTTGATTTAAGTCCTGTAACTGAGTTGGTGCTTGTTTCCATTCAGGCTGATTACATTCTTGGAAAGAATCCACAAGGAATGAGTTATTTAGTCGGATATGGATCAAAATATCCAATTCATGTACACCACAGAGGCGCTTCAATAGCCTCAATATTTGTTATGCGTTCTTCTGTGAACTGTGCTCAAGGATTTGATGCTTGGTACAAAAAGTCTCAAGCTGATCCTAATGTTATCTATGGTGCTCTTGTTGGTGGACCAGATGAGAATGATAATTACACTGATGACCGGTCAGAGTACGAGCAATCAGAACCTACTTTGTCTGGAACAGCTCCACTCGTTGGCTTATTCGCTAAACTCTCTGGGAAATCAGGATCTTATGGACCACCATCTACACCATACCAAGCTCCAAAACCACCAGCACCAGGTTTGATCATTTCCACTTGCAATTCTTTCTGCAACTTTTGCAGTGTCTGATTCTCATTTTCTCTACATTGTCACAACAGCTTCATATTACAAGCCAACACCTTCACCTTACAAACCAACACCCACAACATACAGTCCAAAAACATCAGGTGCACAAATCGAGTTTCTTCATTCAATAACTAACAACTGGATGGCCTGGAACACGAGATACTATAGGCACAAAGTTATCATCAAGAACAATTCTCAGAAACCCATATCAGATCTCAAGCTTAAGATTGAAGATCTCTCAGGACCTATCTGGGGATTAAACCCAACTGGACAAAAGAATACTTACGAGCTTCCTCAATGGCAAAAGACTTTAAAAGCAGGACAAGCTTATGTTTTTGTCTATGTACAAGGTGGACCTCAAGCTAAAGTCTCAGTCTTGAGTTACAACTAAACCTTCTCTTCATTTTCCTAATTCTTTTTGTTTATGCTTTTGAGTGAAAGTAGCCAACCAAGTTGAGACTATAATCTGAGAATGTAAATTTGTGTCCCTTGGCAGTACAAGTTCTTGTTTACCTAATGAATTGAATCGTATTCGGATCATACTTGGTAATAATGAAAGTAGACAATAATGATTTAGCACTCAAAGTACTCAAAATTGAGCTTAATTTAACATTAAGATAGAAATTTAAGGTTCAAAAAGTAACTAAAATTAAAAAGCAACAAAACAAAAAAACACAGGAAGAGTTCTTTTTATCTTCTACATAAAGCTTCTACTCGAAATCGTTAAAGGTGGTCTTCTTCCCTGAAATATCATCAGAAAATAGAATTAATAAGCAATTCATTTGTTATCAAGAATCTTACATAGAAGAACAGTAGTAATAAAGAGCAGATTTAGACACCTGAGGGAGTAAAGCTAGGTCTTCCACGACCACCATCTCTTCCTCTGCCGCCACCAAAACGACCACCACCACCACGGCGACCACCATCTCTTCCTCTGCCACCGCTAAAACGACCACCGCTTCTTCCTCCACTAAATCCACCACTCCTTCCACCGCCCCTTCCACCACTGTTATCTTTTGGTCTAGGCTCATCAACTACAAGATTCCAGCCTGCCATTTCACTTCCATTTAGTTCTAAAGCCTTCTCTTTGCCTTCAGAGAATTCAACGTACGCAATTCTGAAAACAAAGAACACACATGTCAGTTTAGTTAGTAGCATAGCATTTAACTAACAGAGAATAATCAGAAACTGGTCAGAGATCAAAAGGAGAAATCACAAACCCTTTGGAAGCACCGGTTTCACGGTCTGTGGGAACAGAAACCCTTGTGATCTCTCCACATGAACCAAAATGTTCCCTTAGTGAGTTCTTGATATCATCTTCTGGTTGCGAGGCGTCAAATCCCTTGACGAAAACTGTTTGGGCATCACCACCAGCACCACCACCACTTCTGAAGTTGCTGCAATAATTGGCACAAGAGAATAGTGTCAACAAATGAACTTATCATTCAAAGAAACAAATCTACATTAACAGGAAATCAAATTACCCGCTTTGTGGAGTGTATGCAGGCCTCTCGCCTCTCTCACCTCTCTCCTGAGCCATGTCAAGACGAATCTCACGACCGAGCAGAGGCCTGCCATGGAATTCTAGTCCCTAAAGTACAGAGAAATCTAAATCAGTAATCGAACTCTTACATGAATGTTTCATTCATAAGTAAAAACTACTCTCACCTTTGCTGCTGCTTCAGCGGTAGCAAACTCAACGTGACCAAATCCTCTGAAACTACCATCTTCCCTTGAAGTGGCAAATCTAACATCAACAACTTCACCAGCTTCCTTGAAAAAGTTTATGCTGTACATGAAAGATAAAATATAAGATCATGAAAACTTTCAGCAAGTACCAGAGGGAAAAAAAGATAAACCACGGGTACTTACACATCGTCTTGTTCAATATTGAAAGACAGATTGGCAGCAAAGAGCGTCTTTGAACCTCCCGTAGCAGGAGTGGCTGGTGTCTTTGGCTGAAAAGTCAAAAACCCAAATTAACTCAAAACATAAAACAGATAAATGTAGATGACAGACTGCTAATAGAAGTGATCCTTACCTGTTTTGCACTGGATTTCTCAGCATCTACCATCTCTACATCAGAGCTCTGTATTAAATTCAGTAAAACAAAATTCCATTAGCATACAGAAATTAAAACACAATAAACCTAGAGATAGATTTGGTCAATGAATCAATGATAGATAATATAAATTTAGCAAACGAAACAGAGAAAGGAAACATTGCTTGCACCTTCTTCTTTGGGGTTTCTTTCTCATCTTCACTCTCATCTTCCTCAGATTCGCTAGAATCATCATCACTGCTGCTCTCCTTTTTAGCAGTCTTGGTATCTGCTTCGGCCTTTTTCTGGGCAGGTTTTTCATCTTCACTTTCCTGAAAACATCAATAAATAAATGGTTTAAATAAAATATAGAAAATCCAGAGCTGCTACAGAATAGTCATAAACATAAAACAGAACACATGATGATTATACGTACTGCACAAGACAAGTTTACAGAACCCATTTTGAACTCATAAGTACAGATGCTAACCTCATCAGAATCTTCTTCTGACGAGTCCGAGCTGCTTGCAGCCTTGGCAGGAGCTGCCTTCTTTGTAGCAGGTTTCTATTTTAAAAAGTGTCAATAGATACATCTGTAAGTATATACATAAATAACACAAGTACAAATAATAGCTTGATTAAGAAGCACACTAACTATCCTACTTAAGTAATCAACAAACTCAGAAAACTGAAGTTGTCACAAGCACAAGACAAGATTCAGCACCTCATCCTCAGATTCATCATCTGAACTATCTTCAGATGATGAGGAATCATTAGCAGCAGGCTTAGCACTCTTAGCAGCAGGTTTCTTGGCGGGTTCCTATTTAGCATTCTTAGTCATATTTCGTCCAGAAAATTACTCTTAAACAATAAAAAAGCAGTAAAAGTAATAATGATGAGGTGTTTACCTCGTCTTCGTCAGAAGATGAATCCTCTTCAGATGAAGAGCTTTCTGCCTTGGCCTTTACTGAGCCATTTGTAGCAGCTGCAGCTGGCTTCTTGGCAACAACTTCCTGAAATTCAAAGTAAGTCAGTGTGTTAGCGCAATATCTAAAGAGAAAAAAGCTAAAGAATTTCATAATAACTAGGAATATTAACCTCGTCTGAAGATTCATCCTCGGAAGATGAGTCATCTTTTGACTTCTTAGCAACATTTCCATTAGTAGCAGCAACGGCTTTCTTGGGTGCAGGCTCATCATCTGAAGATGACTCGTCAGATGAGTCATCACTGCTTGAAGCAGCCTTAGCAGGGGCCTTCTTAGCAGGAACTTTCTTCTCCTCTTCCTCAGAAGAATCGGAATCAGAATCTGATGAGTCAGAGCTCTCGACCTTCTTGGGCAACTTCTTCTCCTTTTGGACAGCTGCAATCACGTCTTTCTTCTGCTTCTTAACGCTCACTTTGGTATCCACATCTTCCTCAGGCTCTCTCTTGCCTAAATAAAAAATAGCATAAAAAATTAAAATCAACAATCTCTTTAACATCAAACAATCAATTCAAAACAAAATAATTCAAAAACCAGGATTCACAAATCAATATACTTCAGATAAGAGTAGCTACGATCATTTATTCTACTCTATAACTACATATTACAGAACCCATGAATACAGAGACTCTATACGTTGATGAGTTATATAAATTAAACAACTTTTCCTATCAACTATAACAGAAACAAAAGGTTTATACCTTTCTTCAAAGGCTTAGAGGCCTTAATCACAGCAGGAGCTGCTTCAACCTGAAAACACGAAACACACAAACAAAGTAAGAAGACGAGAACAGAGTTTCAAAACAAAGAGAGAGGAAGAAGAACAAGGAAGAACTTAAACCATAAGAAATGAAGAAGACGAAGAAGAAACTACCTTGGTGGCGGATTTCTTGCCAGACTTAACCATGGAGAAAGAGAAGTGCGACTGCTAGGTTTTCGAAAGAGAGAAAGAGGCGAAAAACCCTAGACAGCTGCGAGAAGATATTTTTCACCTTAGGGTTTTAGAAGATATATTTATAACCTTTTTGATTCTTGTTTGGGTAAAAATGTCATTTCAGATATTTGCATCTAAGGGCTGTCTCTTCGCGCGGGATATCTGATTACCGTCCACGTGGATAATGTCTGAATTTCTTTTCTAAAATGAAAAAAAAAAGTAAAATAATATTTTTTTTGTTGGGTATTATTAGTGGCAACGGTTGGAAATAAAATAGGTCAAAGCGGAGTAGCGCCTCTCACTCTGAATTGGGCTGAAAGTTATAGTGGGCTTTTGGTTTATTGGGCTTTAGTGAGGCATGATTTTTGTGTCTTTATGTTGGCCCTTGTCTCAACAACTTGGCACACTCCATTTACTCCCTAAATTTTTTATAAAAAAATCAACATAACTATAACAAGGATTATGGGAGAATGTACTTTGATGGACTTAGAGATTTTTGTAAATTTGAAAATTCATAATTTATTTAGAATTGTATAAAATGAATTCAACATCCGAGTCACTCTCAGTCTGGTAATTATAATGATTCTGCTAAAGATTTAGCTATTGAAGTTTGGGTCATAACCACTACACTACTAGATTAAAAGATATTTTTTGGGTATAGATTTTAAGCTATTGATCGGGCTTTTGTCGATCCAACTGTTAGACAAAAAAAAAAGTCCAACATAAATTAACCAGATTTAAGTAGAGTTTTTTTTTCAAGTTAAAGATTTAGGCGATGGTGAAGTAGTTTTGGTTTTTGGTTGTTTTTTGTTAGTCATTAGTCTTTTATTTTTGATTTTCCATTTTAATTATTCTAGATTTGATATATTCTTTTTGTCATGGTGATTTTCACTTTAAATTTATTCATGAATGAGGTAGAAAGTCTATAGAAAGATAACTACAAGCAAACCTTCTAATATTGTGGTCAACAAATTTACTCTGTAATTTAAACACAATCAATAATAGATTTGTTCTTGGTTTTTTCTTGGATGCGTCTATCTTTGTTGTCTCTTATTTTTTGGTGTAGATTCATTGGAGTAGGTTCCAAAAACTTGGTCCTTGTTGCTTTATCTATCTCTTTTGCAGTTGGTTTTGGTTACGGTTAATGTTCTCCTTAGACCCTCTATGATTATATGTGTCCTATTTTGTGGGTTCTTTGCATGGTCTTTTATTTTCTTATAGATTGGCTGTAAATTTCTCTTGTTACTTATGGTATTTCATGATTTTAGTAGCCTATAATTTTAATCATTTGTGTTTTCTTTTTCATATCTTTTTTTTAGGTTCCATTTGTTTTGGAGCTAATGTTTTTGTTGTTAGGGTTATGTTTCCATATATACGATGTATTTCCTCTGACTATAATTTGATTATCTATCATTGTGTTTGAACCCGGTGTATTATAAAATTACTAAATGACAAAAACAAAAAACTGAAAACACTAAATCAACTCTATAGTTTTTTTAGTCACCTAAAATCCTCCATGTATGGTGAAAAAGATGGTCAATCCTATTAAATTAAGTTTTGTTAAAAATATGAAGATAAGGGTTACGATCCTTAATATAGTCTCATATCTTACAATCCATGTTTAAATTAAAGCAAGAACAAAATAAACCAACATCACATTGATTATAATCTGATAAACTCCAACACAAAACCCCATTTAACATACACTAAACTAGACCAAAACGACAACCATATACATAGCCCTAGTTGCTTATTATTAGTTAAGTCTTATTATCTTAGATGTTAATATATTGAAGATACAACATCAATCTTTGATGCTAATGATAAAATTGATGTCGTCGGCAACACACACAGCATCTTGAGCAGCTCCAGCGATTCCTCTCCTTGAAAATCCAGCACAGTAGAGATTCTTCTCTCCTTTCCAATGATTCGGCATTGGTTTTTTGGGGAATCCATCTTCCTTCATCACATACTCATACTTCTGTGTTTATAACACAAAAAACACATCAATCATTGTCATATTCATATTATATTCCCGGTTAAGTTAAACCGGTTTATTTTACCTCTAACCATTTGCAGACAGAGCTTTTGTAACCAGTCGCAAACACAATTGCATCGAACTCTTGTTTTTTGTCTTCGAATGTTACGGTCTTTCCATTGATGCTTACTATCCCACCATTGATAACCTAATATCGCAATGTATGTAGTTAGTTTATAATGTTTCAATTTATGTAAATCCCGCTCCTATTACTGCAGATACAGTTAGGGGTAGTTTGAACTCTGATCCTTAGAGAATTTGTAAAGTGACTATACCACTAAACCACCTGTCCTCGACACCCTAGATAATATCTAGACAAAATGTTTTACCTGAATCTTTTTGTCGCGAATTTTTTGTACAGTTCCAACATCAATGACAGGAGCTTTTCCTGTAAAAAGTTTGTTGGCAAAAGGACCTTGTTTTGGTCGGAACAGTTTGTATTTAGAGAGATCTCCGTACCTAAATCTAGCAATACTCGTCACTACTGTATCCACCACCGTCACTGAAACATACTTTAAAAGTGACATCCCCAAATGTACCTCTTCTTTACTCAACACATGTCTCTGCATAAACTCAGACAAAAGATTAACAATAGTTCATGTAAAAAATTCCCTTTAACCAAATTTGTTTTCAAAATTATTGGTTTATTTTCAATAGAAAATGGTATTTTTGGAAGAAGGGTATTCTAAAGAAAGGCATTTATTAAAATTCTCTTATATATATCAGACCCTGATTTATGCACATGTCAACAACTAAAACTCTTTAAATTTTCAAGAAATTAAAAACAACCGTAAATTAATATAATTTCTAGTCCCAATTTAAGATTCAGAATATTTCATATGTTATTTATACACAATTGTATACACATTTATATATGGTCAAATTTCTATAAATTAATATATGAAAACTATAATTTTTCATAATTCATTGTGATTGTCAAATTATTGATATATATGCTAATAAAACCAAAATCTTAATTGGAAACAAGAAAATTTTATTAGTTTATAGTGGTTACTATATCGGTTAGGCCTGAAATTTCGGGTTTCTGTTCTGGTTTGGTTTGAGTTTTTTGGGTTCAAGTTTTTAGATCTAGTAACTTAGGACCTATTCGGATATTTCGTCAGGTTCAGTTCGGGTTCGGTTTCATTTTTTGGGTCGGCTTCAGTTTGGATTTCAGGTATATGGTCAGGACTCATATCGGTGTTAATTTAAAGAGGTTTAAATTTAAATATAAATATATTAGCAATTTCACATTGAATTAAATCTATACATGCATGAAAAATGTGAGCACGTTTAACTTGCATGCATAGATACAAACAAATTTTATATAAAACAAAAAAAAAACAAAAGCAAGAGTTAATAGCTTACCGGAGTTCTTATGAGAATGGTCGTATGTGCTCCAAAGTTACAGAGATCAAAACCAATCTCCATACCGGAATTTCCACCTCCAACCACAAGAACATTCTTACCTTCAAAATCTCGACCAGATTTATACCAACTCGAATGCACAATCTCTCCAGGGAAAGTATCAATCCCCTTAACCACCGGAATATTCCCATCTCCATTCTCTCCGGTCGCAACCACCAAAAACTCCGACCAATACTCCTCGGTTTCTTCAGTCTCACTATTTACCGCCTCGACCTTCCACTTGTTACTTGCCTCATCGAACGTTGAGAACTTCACGGTTCGTTTGTATCTAGGGTTTATGTTGAAACGAGTAACGTAATCGTCAAGGTAGGTTACGAAAACGTCTTTAGGCATAAAAGTTGGAACATCTGGACCATGTGGCATGAAAGGAAGCTCGCAAAATTCTTTGGCTAAGTGAAGTTTGAGACGATCGTAAGCTCGTTTCTTCCATAGTGATGCATAGATATCTTCTTTCTCAAGGATTATGTTTGAGATTGAGTGTTGGTTTAGACAAACCGATGTTGCTAAACCGGCCGGTCCAGCTCCTACAATCACCACTGTAGTCTCCATATCTCTCTGTGTGTTTGACTATGATTACTGTGAGTTCTTAGTTTCAGTGGTGGTTTAGGGTTTTGTTATATATACATATACAAGGTTAATAATTCCAAGATATTTAAATGAGAAAATGTGGAATCTGTACATTTGTAAGCCAATGGCAAATGGTATTAATGAGTCCTAGATTTTGTTGCTTCCTTTTTTTGGAATTTTTTATAAAAAATTATATAAATCAAAGAGGAAATATTACAATACAAATAAGCATTATGTTAAAAAACCATAAATAGTATAAAATATAACCATATATTTAACTTTACTTGAATTATCATCCACGTGGCTTTTCAGAATGGTAAAATCAATAGAGAGGATGTATATGATGATTCATTTTTGAATATGTATGACTATAATAGATATATATATATATAAATTTACTAATTTTGCTTAGATATTAATGTTTATTAGTATAAATGATAATATTATGATACATTGAGAATCTGACTTGTCAAAACATGTTATCATAATATCATGTAAAGAGTTTTTTCTTTTTATAGTTATTGAACTAAAATTACTAAGTACTAAACAACCATTTAAAAATGGGTTATCATATACACTGCATTGTCAATTATAAATTATGGCGTTTCTTCAGAAAAAAGAAATCGAAAACATTATATCGTTATCTTTTAGAATATTCCAATTATTATTTCATTTTTGTTTCTTTGGTCAAAATTAGTATTTAAAAAACAGAAAATGATTGACCAAAAATGATAATCACCTGTATGTCCAACATTGAATTTGGTTCATCAATTTACAAAAGAGTTCATTGTGGATTCAATGATATAATTAATGGTCTAATGGTTTTATATTAGATAATTTGATATATAAAAATTAATAGAAAACCAACAAGAAAATTAATGGTGTAATGGATTTTTTGTCAAGTGAAACTATATGGAATTTGAATTCACAGGTACCTAGTTAAACAAGGAATAAAACCAACTGGATCGCACGATCTAACGAATTTTAACAATAGTTTTTAACTGTCGGTTATTGGAAAATTTATTTAGTTTATTTAATTTTTTGTAGTTAATTTATAATCAATACTTACCACTAAATATTTACACTTGTGCATTTCTATATTATTGATGTTGGATATAAATCTCAACCTGAAAAACATAAAATGACTAAATATAACAGTAGACAAATCAACTTATTTGTTGGAAATTTTATAAAGTAAAGGATTTTTTATTAGGCCCAAATCTTATAAAATGTAACTATAATAAGACATTAGGCCTTTTGGGCCTGAGAAATATCTATAGGCCCATCAATTTTGAGTTGACTCGTCTCCTAACCGGTTTAAGGGATGAAGGAATTAGTAGGAATCAAGCTCCTCGGATCATATTTCAACTTCTCGCGTCTCAATCGCGACCAAAGATCTCTGATCAAAACCCTAGCCCTAAAATTCGTCAAATCGGAATTAGTATTTGCTCCGACGAGCGTTAGATTGGCTTGATCTTTGTTGAAATCTCACAGCAGCGAAAATGGTGTTGGCGGAGCTAGGCGGGCGGATTACCCGCGCGTTACAGCAGATGAGCAATGTGACAATTATCGATGAAAAAGCTTTGAATGAATGCTTAAACGAGATCACTCGAGCTCTGCTTCAGTCCGATGTTTCTTTTCCCCTCGTGAAGGAGATGCAGACCAATATTAAGAAGATCGTTAACCTCGAAGATCTTGCAGCCGGCCACAACAAGCGCCGGATCATTGAGCAGGTTTGCAATTCTAGTCAATTTATGAACTCACTGATTCAATCGCTCATAATTATTGTATTGTTTCTCTCAGGCTATCTTTAGTGAACTCTGTAAGATGTTGGATCCAGGAAAGCCTGCGTTTGCCCCTAAAAAGGCCAAACCTAGTGTAGTCATGTTTGTCGGATTACAAGGTTAGGTCTTATGTAAAATGCTATTATTGTTTCTAATGTAATGTGTAGATAGGTAGATTGCAGAATTTAAATTTCCAACTTTGTGTGACTATGTTTAGGTGCTGGAAAGACGACAACATGTACCAAATATGCTTATTATCATCAAAAGAAAGGTTACAAACCAGCTCTAGTTTGTGCGGATACATTCAGAGCTGGTGCTTTCGATCAGCTGAAACAGAATGCCACTAAGGCCAAGATACCCTTTTATGGAAGGTACTCAGATCAATCCCTTTGTGGTATATTTACTATCAGCTTTCTTCTTGCGTGCTCTTTAGACCTTTGGTGCTTACATTTCAGATGGATATTATCAGCTCATATACATGAATGTCCATAATTATGATTGGATTTTCTTTATGATGGTAGAGGCAAGTTACAAATTTTGAAAATTGTTTGGTTTAGAATCGAGGTTTGGTTTAGGTCTGCAAAATTATGCACTGGACACGACTACAGTTAATTTGCTTATATTTCCGTCATTCAGTAGGTTCATAACTCTTCATTTCTCTGTGTGCCACCTACCTTTAGGAGTTTCTTAAGTCCTTTTGTCTGTTCTTTTTTTGGGAATTCATTACGCAATGCCACTCTATCAAAGGATCTAACTTTTCTATCAAGTATTTCAACAGTTTGCATCCTGGATCTTTTTAGATCTTGTGTTATCTTCTGTTTCCATTTGCAATTACTGCGACTGTGCTATTTGTAATTTGATTACTCCAGTAACAGTTACAAAACGCAACGAGAAAAAAAGATGCTCTTGATTAACCCATTATCTAGGGAGTATTGTGATAACAGGATGTGCTGATGGTGATTTGTGATTTTTTGCAGCTATACAGAGTCCGATCCTATGAAAATTGCTGTTGAGGGAGTGGATAGGTTCAAGAAAGAAAATTGTGATCTAATTATTGTTGATACCAGTGGTCGCCATAAACAAGAAGCTTCTCTCTTTGAAGAAATGCGTCAAGTTGCTGAAGCAACGGTATGCTCTGCTGTCTCTAGTCCTTTTTTTTTGTTTGTTTCTAGTTGATGTTGCAGGCTCTGATCATGGTCTTTTCACTTTACAGAAACCCGATCTTGTTATCTTTGTTATGGATAGCAGTATTGGGCAAGCTGCATTCGATCAAGCTCAAGCATTTAAGCAAAGTGTTGCTGTGGGAGCTGTAATTATTACTAAGATGGACGGCCATGCCAAGGGTGGTGGTGCACTTAGCGCGTAAGTATCTTGTAGCTTTTAGGTTGTCTTATCTGCGCGAAATGATCAATATGAAAATCTTGTGGGCCTTTCCAGTTGGTCAAGTGAATGTGATCCGTTTTTCATCTTGTTAGTGTTGCAGCTACAAAAAGTCCTGTGATATTCATAGGAACAGGAGAGCATATGGATGAGTTTGAAGTGTTTGACGTCAAACCATTTGTCAGCCGTCTTTTAGGTAAATCTCATGGCATTCATTGTAGATATACAGCATTTTTGGGGGAAATCAAAGGCTTTATTCAGGTGTAATCTTGATAATGTTCATGTACAACAGGAATGGGTGATTGGTCTGGATTCGTGGATAAGCTACAAGAGGTGGTACCTAAAGATCAACAGCCTGAACTTCTGGAAAAGCTCTCTCAGGGTAACTTTACATTGAGAATTATGTACGACCAGTTCCAGAACATATTGAACATGGGCCCGCTTAAGGAGGTTAGAATCTCTTATCAAATATTATTAGGCTGAACAGCACAAGGTGTTTGATAATAAATCAACGTGTGAGATGTTGGTGTGTCTGTAGGTTTTCTCAATGCTGCCTGGAATTAGTGCTGAAATGATGCCGAAAGGACATGAGAAAGAAAGCCAGGCGAAGATTAAGCGATACATGACAATGATGGATTCTATGACCAATGAAGGTAACAACAATATATTCGGCGCCTTGTTTTGAAGAAATTATCTCTTAAGTAACGATAAGGTGATGGGTGGTTTGTGGTTTTGTGCAGAACTTGACAGCTCAAACCCGAAGGTGTTTAACGAGTCAAGGATGATGCGGATAGCGAGAGGCTCAGGGAGGCTAGTAAGAGAAGTGGTTGAGATGTTGGAAGAGTACAAGAGACTGGCAAAGATATGGAGCAAAATGAAAGGACTTAAGATCCCAAAGAATGGAGACATGAGCGCACTCTCGAGAAACATGAACGCACAGCACATGAGCAAGGTCCTACCGCCTCAGATGCTCAAGCAGATTGGTGGCATGGGCGGTCTGCAGAGTCTAATGAAGCAGATGGGTTCAGGAAAGGACATGATGGGAATGTTTGGTGGTGGAGACAAGTAGAGTTTCTTTCTTCCTTTGTTTCTTAACACACAAATATTATAGACCATGGTCGTGTTGTTGTCTTAGCTCTTTCCCTTCTTATTTGTAAAATATTTAATTTTGATTTCTGCTTCTAAATTCAAAAGTAAATTAATTTTACCATAATTTTGTTAAGATTCTTACATGACAATCGCTTCTAAATGCTGACATCGAAGTTACATCCAATATTGATACCGGAATTGTCATGTTCTTAACTACTTCTTTGATCATTTCAGTAAATATGCTTTTTCTCTTCCTTGAGTGTCTGGAGTTGGATACTTTGTCACATTGCATAACCTATGTTCCCTAGGGCTTTCTGTAATGGCTTACCATAAAATATACGATGAATAACGATTGGACATTAAATTATACTATAATAACTAGCTTTATATTAAAAGTAATAATGTCATAACATTTTTCATTTTGGAATTTCTTTTTTTAGGGTCAAAGGCTATTTCTCTTCTGATAAATTTGACTCATATTTTTTTTTGTTAATATTGAATCACAATTTACCAACCTATTATTCAAATTCTTATATAATATAGGCAGTACAATTTGATCCTTAGTTGTGATGATGTATATTTTAGTGGTCTTACTGCATGTGACTGGATTAGGTTTCCCTTCACAATTTGACTCATATATTTTAAAGGTGAATTTGTAGAATAACCATGTATATCACTTTAATTAATAAAACATATATATATATATGTATCATTTTTATTCTTGGAATAACCATGCATTTATTTTGTGTGTAAAAGAAGTGTAGAATTTTTGTGTTAATCTGTGTAAAAATAAGGCCATTTAGAAGTTGAGAGGGATCATTTATATATGAGTTTATTTATTAAATTTTAATAAAAGCCTGATCCATGACAATGGAAGATAGGTAGGTAGAATGGATGCAAAATATATAAATAATGAGACAAAGCAAAACATGACTTGGAAGAAATAGAGTTTTTTAGATCAAGTACGCAACTAGAAACCAAATTAACCACAAGGAAATTGGATACATCTCCTTAAAGATCGATGTAGATTGATGTCATTGAGTTCTTGTCATCAGGACGGATAAATTCATCATCTTTTTGTTCGAGCAGAATTTAGCATATCTGTTCTAAATCCTAACTGAATTATTTATATCAGATAAGAGATAAGAATATTTATCATTAGAGAGCTAAGAAGAAGAGAGTAAAAAGTTATATTTATTGAATAATAAAATGTGTGTATCGGATTCTGAATATCCTCTCTTTGGAAGTAGTATTTTCTATTTATAAATAAATACTCATTCCATTTCATATTAGTTGTCGTTCTTGGTTAAATTTTTTGTTTCACTTTAATTGTCACTCTAGTTTTCCAATGTAGCTTTTAATACAAAATTATCTCATTTGCCCCTACTTAAATAATTAAAATATTAAATGTTTTGCAATTTTAATAGTCAAATAAGGACATAAAAGAACATTTAAATATTTTGTTAATATGTGTGCAAAACACTAGAATGACAACTAAACTGAAACGGAATGAGTAAAAGAGATTTATACATAAATTACAATATAATATTTCCGTTTCCTAATAGGTTAACATTATCTCTAAAAAATATTCCTAGATTCTTGGAAATTTTACATATTTAAGATATAGAATATTTCTTATCTTCTTGATTTGTCTTGACTAGTAGATTTTGGGCCGAAGTAAGAGATGAGTTTTGGGCCGATGACCGAGATGAACTTTGGGCCGAGATGAACTTTGGGCCAATGTCCGAGTTGAGCTTTACTTGATGAATTTTGGGCCAAAATCCTTGATGGATCTTGAGCTAAGTTGGATTTATGTTGGGGTAATGCTGGGATAAAACCCACCTCCAACAATTGTCCCCCAATTTAGCAAAGAAAGATTTATTAGAGTTCAACAAATTTCAAGTAAATAGTCTAGTTCATCGAAAGATCGAACTTTTGGTTTGTTTCATCTCTTTCCATGGAGGTTGTAGTTAGCTCTGTTACGGTGGTCATCATTAGCCGAATTGCTACCAATTGAATAAACTTTGAAATTGACAAGGAGTATTATCATGAAAACGGTGTTACAGAGAGTATTTGTTAAAACAACCAAACGAAGAAAAAAAAAATAAAAGAAGAGAAATATCGATTTTTAGGTTTTTTGTCGCTAATTTTTATTAATAACATAAATTATGTCCAAAATGGGTTACAGTTGGGTTACGTGAAAGAAAAGAGCCAAAAACGAGTCTAAAAGCCCAAAGATTCAAAACTACAAGCTCATCCATAAAAGTTACTAGAAACGCTTCCTTTGCGCCACATGTGTGAATCACTGAGAATGCTACACCATTTTTTGAGTTTATGTGAATTCCAGACATGGAGCTCCCATTAAAGCAGCAAAGTTCAGATCGCCGGAGATCACCAATCGTTCGTCAGAATCGTTTATTTTTCAAGCAAATCCACATCTGGAAGCTGAAACAGTGTCGATTCCTTTTACAAATTCATTATATGGGTTGAATCTAAAATCAACCCAGCTTTGTAGTCCACCTACGAAACCAAACAATGAAAACTCTGTCCAAGCAAAGATCTACACCGTAAAGCATTGGAAATTTCATAGGATCAATGATTCATTAGCAACCTGTAATAATATATTGCTAGATCTAATACTCAAACTTGACTTTGGAAGCACAACAAAACTTTTTATTTCGAAGAACAAAACAAAACCAGATTTATTATATCGATGCTACACCTAATTAAAGACTAAAAAAAATCAAAACTAAATGAAAACCACCAAAACAATATAGAGGGATTCAACACATCTGAAATGTACACTAGAAAAAAACTCTTGAAAATAAGCGGCTAAACTGGAGATAAACGATACCACACCGCTGTAAATCTTTGCCGGAATCGATTTGAATTAGATTTTTTAGGTTTGAATTCGAAAAAGATTAGAGTTTGTTTGATCCGATAAAAATGGGTACGGGTGGATAAAACCGTTGAATATGTAAATGGAATAGTTAGTTTCATTAAGGATACTATAGTAAAAATACCATTTTCGATTTATTTTTAAATATAAACTAAACTCTAATATAAAGTTGTGTTTTGATATTACGTAATTTTCCGAAACGTCCGGGCTAAAACTTTTCTTAAGGGAAGTAGGAATTAGGAATCAAATTTCAACTTCTCGCGTCTCAATCGCGACCAAAGATCTCTGATCAAAACCCTAGCCCTAGAATTCCTCGAATCCGAATTTGTGTTTCCTCGAAAAAGCTCTAGGTTTGCTTGATCTTTGTTGAAATCGCACAGCAGCGAATATGGTGTTGGCGGAGCTAGGCGGGCGAATTACCCGCGCGTTACAGCAGATGAGCAATGTGACAATTATCGATGAAAAAGCTTTGAATGAATGCTTAAACGAGATCACTCGAGCTCTGCTTCAGTCCGATGTTTCTTTTCCCCTCGTGAAGGAGATGCAGACGAACATTAAGAAGATCGTTAACCTCGAAAATCTTGCAGCCGGCCACAACAAGCGCCGGATCATTGAGCAGGTTTTCAATTCTATTCAATTTATGAATTCGCTGATTCAATCGCTCATGATTATTGTATTGTTTCTCTCAGGCTATCTTTAGTGAACTCTGTAAGATGTTGGATCCAGGAAAGCCTGCGTTTGCCCCTAAAAAGGCCAGACCTAGTGTGGTTATGTTTGTCGGATTACAAGGTTAGGTCTTATGTAAAATACTTTTCTTGTTTCGAATGTAATGTGTAGATAGTTAGATTGCAGAATTTATATTCTCCAACTTTATGTGACTATGTTTAGGTGCTGGAAAGACGACAACGTGTACCAAATATGCTTATTATCATCAAAAGAAAGGTTACAAACCCGCTCTAGTTTGTGCGGATACATTCAGAGCTGGTGCTTTCGATCAGCTGAAACAGAATGCCACGAAGGCCAAGATACCCTTTTATGGAAGGTACTCAAATCAGTCCCTTTGCGGTATATTTACTATCAGCTTTCTTCTTGCATGCTCGTTAGACCTTTGGTGCTTACATTTCAGATGGATATATCAGCTCATATACATGAATGTCTGTAATTATGATTGCATTTTCTTTGTGATGGTAGAGGCAAGTTACAAATTTTGAAAATTGTATGGATAAGACTCAAGGTTTGGTTTAGGTCAGTAGCTGCAAAATTATGCACTGGACACGACTACAGTTTATTTGCTTATATTTCCGTCATCCAGTAGGTTCATAACTCTCCATTTCTCTGTGTGCCACCTACCTTTAGGAGTTTCTTAAGTCCTTTTGTCTGCTCTTTTTTGGGAACTCATTACGCAGTGCCGCTCTATCAAAGATTCTAACTTCTCTATCAAAGATTTCACCAGTATGCATACCTGGATCTTTTTAGGTCTTGTGTTTTCTTCTGTTTCCATTTGCAATTACTGCGACTATGCTATTTATAGTTTGGATTACTACAATGACAGTTACAAAGGGAAATGAAAAAAATAGATGCTTTTGATTAATCCATTATCTAAGGAGTACTGTTTTAACAAGATGTGCTGATGCTGATTTGTGACTCTTTGCAGCTATACAGAATCCGATCCTATGAAAATTGCTGTTGAGGGAGTGGATAGGTTCAAGAAAGAA